>JAUIMM010003853.1:0-43312 GCA_031769625.1 Taudactylus pleione
CGGGGGCTTACAGAATTTTCCATATGGGTAAATGTATTTCTGGAGAGTTCTGTGTCAAAATTAAGCACCAAAATCAACTTCTGTCACCGTAGCAAATCTTTTTAAAGGTTTACTGAAAGTTTTAAGCCGAATTTGGGGATTATTGAAGAAAAAAATTTTTTGGCCGATTTAAAAGGTCCGGGGCTTACAGAATTTTTCATACGGGTAAATTTATTTCTGGAGAGTTCTGTGTCAAAATTAAGCACCAAAATCAACTTCTGTCACCACAGCAAATCTTTTTTAAGGTTTACTGAAAGTTTTAAGCCGAATTTGGGGATTTTTGAAGAAAAAAATTTTGGGCTGATTTTTAAGGTCCTCGGCTTACAGAAGTTTCCATAGGGGTAAATTTATTTCTGGAGAGTTCTGTGTCAAAATTAAGCACCAAAATCAACTTCTGTCACCACAGCAAATGTTTTTTAAAGTTTATTGAAAGTTTTAAGCCGAATTTGGGGATTTTTGAAGAAAAAAATTTTTGGCCGATTTTTAAGGTCCGGGGCCTACAGAATTTTTCATACGGGTACATTTATTTCTGGAGAGTTCTGAGTCAAAATTAAGCACCAAAATCAACTTCTGTCACAACAGCAAATCTTTTTTAAGGTTTACTGAAAGTTTTAAGCCGAATTTGGGGATTTTTGAAGGAAAAAATTTTTGGCCGATTTTTAAGGTCCGGGGCTTACAGAATTTTTCATACGGTCAAATTTATTTCTGGAGAGTTCCGAGGCAAAATTAAGCACCAAAATCAACTTCAGTCACCGTAGCAAATCTTTTTTAAGGTTTACTGAAAGTTTTAAGCCGAATTTGGGGATTATTGAAGAAAAAAATTTTTTGCTGATTTTTAAGGTCCAGGGCTTACAGAATTTTCCATACGGATAAATTTATTTCTGGAGAGTTCTGTGTCAAAATTAAGCACAAAAATCAACTTCTGTCACCGTAGCAAATGTTTTTAAAGGTTTACTGAAAGTTTTAAGCCGAATTTAGGGATTTTTGAAGAAAAACATTTTTGGCCAATTTTTAAGGTCCGGGGCTTACAGAATTTTTCATACGGGTAAATGTCATTCTGGAGAGTTCTGTCAAAATTAAGCACCAAAATCAACTTCTGTCACCACAGCAAATGTTTTTTTTAATGTTTATTGAAAGTTTTTAGCCGAATTTGAAGATTTTTGAAGAAAAACATTTTTGGCTGATTTTTAAGGTCCGGGGGCTTACAGAATTTTCCATACGGATAAATTTATTTCTGGAGAGTTCTGTGTCAAAATTAAGCACCAAAATCAACTTCTGTCACCATAGCAAATCTTTTTTAAGGTTTACTGAAAGTTTTAAGCCGAATTTGGGGTTTTTTGAAGAAAAAAATTTTAGGCCAATTTTTAAGGTCCGGGGCTTACAGAATTTTCCATATGGGGTAAATGTATTTCTGGAGAGTTCTGTGTCAAAATTAAGCACCAAAATCAACTTCTGTCACCACAGCAAATGTTTTTTAATGTTTATTGAAAGTTTTAAGCCGAATTTGGGGATTTTTGAAGAAAAAACATTTTTGGCTGATTTTTAAGGTCCGGGGCTTACAGAATTTTCCATACGGATAAATTTATTTCTGGAGAGTTCTGTGTCAAAATTAAGCACCAAAATCAACTTCTGTCACCGTAGCAAATCTTTTTAAGGTTTACTGAAAGTTTTAAGCTGAATTTGGGGATTTTTGAAGAAAAAAATTTTTGGCCTATTTTTAAGGTCCGGGGCTTACAGAATTTTTCATATGGGTAAATTTATTTCTGGAGAGTTCTGTGTCAAAATTAAGCAAAAAAATCAACTTCTGTCACCGTAGCAAATGTTTTTTAAGGTTTACTGAAAGTTTTAAGCCGAATTTGGGGAATTTTGAAGAAAAAATTTTTTGGCCGATTTTTAAGGTCCGGGGCTTACAGAATTTTTCATACGGGTAAATTTATTTCTGGAGAGTTCTGAGTCAAAATTAAGCACCAAAATCAACTTCTGTCACCGTAGCAAATCTTTTTTAAGGTTTACTGAAAGTTTTAAGCCGAATTTGGGGATTATTGAAGAAAAACATTTTTGGCTGATTTTTAAGGTCCGGGGCTTACAGAATTTTTCATACGGTCAAATTTATTTCTGGAGAGTTCTGAGTCAAAATTAAGCACCAAAATCAACTTCTGTCACCACAGCAAATCTTTTTTAACGTTTACTGAAAGTTTTAAAGCCGAATTTGGGGATTTTTGATGAAAAAAAATATTGGGCCGATTTATAAGGTCAAGGGGTTACAGAATTTTCCATATGGGTAAATTTATTTCTGGAGAGTTCTGTGTCAAAATTAAGCACCCAAAATCAACTTCTGTCACTGTAGCAAATCTTTTTTAAGGTTTACTGAAAGTTTTAAGCCGAATTTGGGGATTTTTGAAGAAAAACATTTTTGGCCGATTTTTAAGGTCTGGGGCTTACAGAATTTTTCATACGGTCAAATTTATTTCTGGAGAGTTCCGAGGCAAAATTAAGCACCAAAATCAACTTCAGTCACTGTAGCAAATCTTTTTTAAGGTTTACTGAAAGTTTTAAGCCGAATTTGGGGATTATTGGAGAAAAAATTTTTTGGCCGATTTAAAAGGTCCGGGGCTTACAGAATTTTGCATATGGGTAAATGTAATTCCTGGAGAGTTCTGTGTCAAAATTAAGCACCAAAATCAACTTCTGTCACCGCAGCAAATGTATTTTTAATGTTTATTGAAAGTTTTTAGCCGAATTTGGGGATTTTTGAAGAAAAACACTTTTGGCCAATTTTTAATGTCCGGGGCTTACAGAATTTTGCATATGGGTAAATGTAATTCTGGAGAGTTCTGTGTCAAAATTAAGCACCAAAATCAACTTCTGTCACCGCAGCAAATGTATTTTTAATGTTTATTGAAAGTTTTTAGCCGAATTTGGGGATTTTTGAAGAAAAACACTTTTGGCTGATTTTTAAGGTCCGGGGCTTACAGAATTTTTCAATACGGGTAAAATTTATTTCTGGAGAGTTCTGTGTCAAAATTAAGCACCAAAATCAACTTCTGTCACCACAGCAAATGTTTTTTTAATGTTTATAGAAAGTTTTTAGCCGAATTTGGGGATTTTTGAAGAAAAAAAAATTTTGCTGATTTTTAAGGTCCAGGGCTTACAGAATTTTCCATACGGATAAATTTATTTCTGGAGAGTTCTGTGTCAAAATTAAGCACCAAAATCAACTTCTGTCACCGTAGCAAATGTTTTTTAAGGTTTACTGAAAGTTTTAAGCCGAATTTGGGGATTTTTGAAGAAAAAAATTTTTGGCCGATTTTTAAGGTCCGGGGCTTACAGAATTTTTCATACGGGTAAATTTCTTTCTGGAGAGTTCTGAGTCAAAATTAAGCACCAAAATCAACTTCTGTCACCACAGCAAATCTTTTTTAATGTTTACTGAAAGTTTTAAGCCGAATTTGGGGATTTTTGAAGAAAACAATTTTTGGCCGATTTTTAAGGTCCGGGGCTTACAGAATTTTTCATACGGGTAAATTTATTTCTGGAGAGTTCTGTGTCAAAATTAAGCACCAAAATCACCTTCTGTCACCGTAGCAAATGTTTTTTTAAGGTTTACTGAAAGTTTTAAGCCGAATTTGGGGATTATTTGAAGAAAAATTTTTTTGGCCGATTTAAAAGGTCCGGGGCTTACAGAATTTTTCATACGGGTAAATTTATTTCTGGAGAGTTCTGTGTCAAAATTAAGCACCAAAATCAACTTCTGTCACCACAGAAAATCTTTTTTAAGGTTTACTGAAAGTTTTAAGCCGAATTTGGGGATTTTTGAAGAAAAAAAATTTGGGCTGATTTTTAAGGTCCGGGGCTTACAGAATTTTCCATAGGGGTAAATTTATTTCTGGAGAGTTCTGTGTCAAAATTAAGCACCAAAATCAACTTCTGTCACTGTAGCAAATCTTTTTTAAGGTTTACGGAAAGTTTTAAGCCGAATTTGGGGATTTTTGAAGAAAAAAATTTTTGGCCGATTTTTAAGGTCCGGGGCTTACAGAATTTTTCATACGGGTAAATATCTTTCTGGAGAGTTCTGAGTCAAAATTAAGCACCAAAATCAACTTCTGTCACCGTAGCAAATCTTTTTAAGGTTTACTGAAGGTTTTAAGCCGCATTTGGGGATTTTTGAAGGAAAAATTTTTTGGCCGATTTTTAAGGTCCGGGGCTTACAGAATTTTTTCATACGGGTACATTTATTTCTGGAGAGTTCTGAGTCAAAATTAAGCACCAAAATCAACTTCTGTCACCGTAGCAAATCTTTTTAAAGGTTTACTGAAAGTTTTAAGCCGAATTTGGGGATTATTGAAGAAAAAAATTTTTGGTTGATTTTTAAGGTCCGGGGCTTACAGAATTTTTCATACGGGTAAATTTATTTCTGGAGAGTTCTGTGTCAAAATTAAGCACCAAAATCAACTTCTGTCACCGTAGCAAATCTTTTTTACGGTTTACTGAAAGTTTTAAGCCGAATTTGGGGTTTTTTGAAGAAAAAATTTTTTGGCCAATTTTTAAGGTCCGGGGCTTACAGAATTTTGCATATGGGTAAATGTAATTCTGGAGAGTTCTGTGTCAAAATTAAGCACCAAAATCAACTTCTGTCACCACAGCAAATGTTTTTTTAATGTTTATTGAAAGTTTTTAGCCGAATTTGGGGATTTTTGAAGAAAAACATTTTTGGCTGATTTTTAAGGTCCGGGGCTTACAGAATTTTTCATACGGTCAAATTTATTTCTGGAGAGTTCTGAGTCAAAATTAAGCACCAAAATCAACTTCTGTCACCACAGCAAATCTTTTTTAAAGTTTACTGAAAGTTTTAAGCCGAATTTGGGGATTTCTGAAGAAAAAAATTTGGGGCCGATTTTTAAGGTCCGGGGCTTACAGAATTTTCCATATGGGTAAATTTATTTCTGGAGAGTTCTGTGTCAAAATTAAGCACCAAAATCAACTTCTGTCACCGCATCAAATGTTTTTTTAAGGTTTACTGAAAGTTTTAAGCCGAATTTGGGGATTTTTGAAGAAAAAAATTTTTGGCCGATTTTTAAGGTCCGGGGCTTACAGAATTTTTCATACGGTCAAATTTATTTCTGGAGAGTTCTGAGTCAAAATTAAGCACCAAAATCAACTTCTGTCACCACAGCAAATGTTTTTTAATGTTTAATAAAAGTTTTTAGCCGAATTTGGGGATTTTTGAAGAAAAACATTTTTTGCTGATTTTTAAGGTCCGGGGCTTACAGAATTTTCCATACGGATAAATTTATTTCTGGAGAGTTCTGTGTCAAAATTAAGCACCAAAATCAACTTCTGTCACCATAGCAAATCTTTTTTAAGGTTTACTGAAAGTTTTAAGCCGAATTTGGGGTTTTTTGAAGAAAAAAATTTTAGGCCAATTTTTAAGGTCCGGGGCTTACAGAATTTTCCATATGGGTAAATGTATTTCTGGAGAGTTCTGTGTCAAAATTAAGCACCAAAATCAACTTCTGTCACCGTAGCAAATCTTTTTAAAGGTTTACTGAAAGTTTTAAGCCGAATTTGGGGATTATTGAAGAAAAAATTTTTTGGCCGATTTAAAAGGTCCGGGGCTTACAGAATTTTTCATACGGGTAAATTTATTTCTGGAGAGTTCTGTGTCAAAATTAAGCACCAAAATCAACTTCTGTCACCACAGCAAATCTTTTTTAAGGTTTACTGAAAGTTTTAAGCCGAATTTGGGGATTTTTGAAGAAAAAAATTTTGGGCTGATTTTTAAGGTCCTCGGCTTACAGAAGTTTCCATAGGGGTAAATTTATTTCTGGAGAGTTCTGTGTCAAAATTAAGCACCAAAATCAACTTCTGTCACCACAGCAAATGTTTTTTAAAGTTTATTGAAAGTTTTAAGCCGAATTTGGGGATTTTTGAAGAAAAAAATTTTTGGCCGATTTTTAAGGTCCGGGGCCTACAGAATTTTTCATACGGGTACATTTATTTCTGGAGAGTTCTGAGTCAAAATTAAGCACCAAAATCAACTTCTGTCACAACAGCAAATCTTTTTTAAGGTTTACTGAAAGTTTTAAGCCGAATTTGGGGATTTTTGAAGGAAAAAATTTTTGGCCGATTTTTAAGGTCCGGGGCTTACAGAATTTTTCATACGGTCAAATTTATTTCTGGAGAGTTCCGAGGCAAAATTAAGCACCAAAATCAACTTCAGTCACCGTAGCAAATCTTTTTTAAGGTTTACTGAAAGTTTTAAGCCGAATTTGGGGATTATTGAAGAAAAAAATTTTTTGCTGATTTTTAAGGTCCAGGGCTTACAGAATTTTCCATACGGATAAATTTATTTCTGGAGAGTTCTGTGTCAAAATTAAGCACAAAAATCAACTTCTGTCACCGTAGCAAATGTTTTTAAAGGTTTACTGAAAGTTTTAAGCCGAATTTAGGGATTTTTGAAGAAAAACATTTTTGGCCAATTTTTAAGGTCCGGGGCTTACAGAATTTTTCATACGGGTAAATGTCATTCTGGAGAGTTCTGTCAAAATTAAGCACCAAAATCAACTTCTGTCACCACAGCAAATGTTTTTTTAATGTTTATTGAAAGTTTTTAGCCGAATTTGAAGATTTTTGAAGAAAAACATTTTTGGCTGATTTTTAAGGTCCGGGGCTTACAGAATTTTCCATACGGATAAATTTATTTCTGGAGAGTTCTGTGTCAAAATTAAGCACCAAAATCAACTTCTGTCACCATAGCAAATCTTTTTTAAGGTTTACTGAAAGTTTTAAGCCGAATTTGGGGTTTTTTGAAGAAAAAAATTTTAGGCCAATTTTTAAGGTCCGGGGCTTACAGAATTTTCCATATGGGTAAATGTATTTCTGGAGAGTTCTGTGTCAAAATTAAGCACCAAAATCAACTTCTGTCACCACAGCAAATGTTTTTTAATGTTTATTGAAAGTTTTAAGCCGAATTTGGGGATTTTTGAAGAAAAACATTTTTGGCTGATTTTTAAGGTCCGGGGCTTACAGAATTTTCCATACGGATAAATTTATTTCTGGAGAGTTCTGTGTCAAAATTAAGCACCAAAATCAACTTCTGTCACCGTAGCAAATCTTTTTAAGGTTTACTGAAAGTTTTAAGCTGAATTTGGGGATTTTTGAAGAAAAAAATTTTTGGCCTATTTTTAAGGTCCGGGGCTTACAGAATTTTTCATATGGGTAAATTTATTTCTGGAGAGTTCTGTGTCAAAATTAAGCAAAAAAATCAACTTCTGTCACCGTAGCAAATGTTTTTTAAGGTTTACTGAAAGTTTTAAGCCGAATTTGGGGAATTTTGAAGAAAAAATTTTTTGGCCGATTTTTAAGGTCCGGGGCTTACAGAATTTTTCATACGGGTAAATTTATTTCTGGAGAGTTCTGAGTCAAAATTAAGCACCAAAATCAACTTCTGTCACCGTAGCAAATCTTTTTTAAGGTTTACTGAAAGTTTTAAGCCGAATTTGGGGATTATTGAAGAAAAACATTTTTGGCTGATTTTTAAGGTCCGGGGCTTACAGAATTTTTCATACGGTCAAATTTATTTCTGGAGAGTTCTGAGTCAAAATTAAGCACCAAAATCAACTTCTGTCACCACAGCAAATCTTTTTTAACGTTTACTGAAAGTTTTAAGCCGAATTTGGGGATTTTTGATGAAAAAAATATTGGGCCGATTTATAAGGTCAAGGGGTTACAGAATTTTCCATATGGGTAAATTTATTTCTGGAGAGTTCTGTGTCAAAATTAAGCACCAAAAACAACTTCTGTCACCACAGCAAATGTTTTTTAATGTTTATTGAAAGTTTTTAGCCGAATTTGGGGATTTTTGAAGAAAAACATTTTTTGCTGATTTTTAAGGTCCGGGGCTTACAGAATTTTCAATACGGATAAATTTATTTCTGGAGAGTTCTGTGTCAAAATTAAGCACCAAAATCAACTTCTGTCACTGTAGCAAATCTTTTTTAAGGTTTACTGAAAGTTTTAAGCCGAATTTGGGGATTTTTGAAGAAAAACATTTTTGGCCGATTTTTAAGGTCTGGGGCTTACAGAATTTTTCATACGGTCAAATTTATTTCTGGAGAGTTCCGAGGCAAAATTAAGCACCAAAATCAACTTCAGTCACTGTAGCAAATCTTTTTTAAGGTTTACTGAAAGTTTTAAGCCGAATTTGGGGATTATTGGAGAAAAAATTTTTTGGCCGATTTAAAAGGTCCGGGGCTTACAGAATTTTTCATACGGGTAAATTTATTTCTGGAGAGTTCTGTGTCAAAATTAAGCACCAAAATCAACTTCTGTCACCACAGCAAATCTTTTTTAAGGTTTACTGAAAGTTTTAAGCCGAATTTGGGGATTTTTGAAGAAAAAAATTTTGGGCTGATTTTTAAGGTCCGGGGCTTACAGAATTTTCCATAGGGGTAAATTTATTTCTGGAGAGTTCTGTGTCAAAATTAAGCACCAAAATCAACTTCTGTCACCACAGCAAATGTTTTTTAAAGTTTATGGAAAGTTTTAAGCCGAATTTGGGGATTTTTGAAGAAAAAAATTTTTGGCCGATTTTTAAGGTCCGGGGCCTACAGAATTTTTCATACGGGTACATTTATTTCTGGAGAGTTCTGAGTCAAATTAAGCACCAAAATCAACTTCTGTCACCACAGCAAATCTTTTTTAAGGTTTACTGAAAGATTTAAGCCGAATTTGGGGATTTTTGAAGAAAAAAATTTTTGGCCGATTTTTAAGGTCCGGGGCTTACAGAATTTTTCATACGGTCAAATTTATTTCTGGAGAGTTCCGAGGCAAAATTAAGCACCAAAATCAACTTCAGTCACCGTAGCAAATCTTTTTTAAGGTTTACTGAAAGTTTTAAGCCGAATTTGGGGATTATTGAAGAAAAAAAATTTTTGCTGATTTTTAAGGTCCAGGGTTTACAGAATTTTCCATACGGATAAATTTATTTCTGGAGAGTTCTGTGTCAAAATTAAGCACCAAAATCAACTTCTGTCACCACAGCAAATGTTTTTTAAGGTTTACTGAAAGTTTTAAGCCGAATTTGGGGATTTTTGAATAAAAAATTTTTGGCCAATTTTTAAGGACCGGGGCTTACAGAATTTTTCATACGGGTAAATGTCATTCTGGAGAGTTCTGTCAAAATTAAGCACCAAAATCAACTTCTGTCACCACAGCAAATGTTTTTTTAATGTTTATTGAAAGTTTTTAGCCGAATTTGAAGATTTTTGAAGAAAAACATATTTGGCTGATTTTTAAGGTCCGGGGCTTACAGAATTTTCCATACGGATAAATTTATTTCTGGAGAGTTCTGTGTCAAAATTAAGCACCAAAATCAACTTCTGTCACCATAGCAAATCTTTTTTAAGGTTTACTGAAAGTTTTAAGCCGAATTTGGGGTTTTTTGAAGAAAAAAATTTTAGGTCAATTTTTAAGGTCCGGGGCTTACAGAATTTTCCATATGGGTAAATGTCTTTCTGGAGAGTTCTGTGTCAAAATTAAGCACCAAAATCAACTTCTGTCACCACAGCAAATGTTTTTTAATGTTTATTGAAAGTTTTAAGCCGAATTTGGGGATTTTTGAAGAAAAACATTTTTGGCTGATTTTTAAGGTCCGGGGCTTACAGAATTTTCCATATGGATAAATTTATTTCTGGAAAGTTCTGTGTCAAAATTAAGAACCAAAATCAACTTCTGTCACCGTAGCAAATCTTTTTAAGGTTTACTGAAAGTTTTAAGCTGAATTTGGGGATTTTTGAAGAAAAAAATTTTTGGCCTATTTTTAAGGTCCGGGGCTTACAGAATTTTTCATATGGGTAAATTTATTTCTGGAGAGTTCTGTGTCAAAATTAAGCACCAAAATCAACTTCTGTCACCGTAGCAAATGTTTTTTAAGGTTTACTGAAAGTTTTAAGCCGAATTTGGGGAATTTTGAAGAAAAAAATTTTTGGCCGATTTTTAAGGTCCTGGGCTTACAGAATTTTTCATACGGGTAAATTTATTTCTGGAGAGTTCTGAGTCAAAATTAAGCACCAAAATCAACTTCTGTCACCGTAGCAAATCTTTTTTAAGGTTTACTGAAAGTTTTAAGCCGAATTTGGGGATTATTGAAGAAAAACATTTTTGGCTGATTTTTAAGGTCCGGGGCTTACAGAATTTTCCAAACGGGTAAATTTATTTCTGGAGAGTTCTGTGTCAAAATTAAGCACCAAAATCAACTTCTGTCACCGCAGCAAATGTTTTTTAAGGTTTACTGAAAGTTTTAAGCCGAATTTGGGGATTTTTGAAGAAAAAAATTTTTGGCAGATTTTTAAGGTCCGGGGCTTACAGAATTTTTCATACGGTCAAATTTATTTCTGGAGAGTTCTGTCAAAATTAAGCACCAAAATCAACTTCTGTCACCACAGCAAATGTTTTTTTAATGTTTATTGAAAGTTTTTAGCCGAATTTGAAGATTTTTGAAGAAAAACATATTTGGCTGATTTTTAAGGTCCGGGGCTTACAGAATTTTCCATACGGATAAATTTATTTCTGGAGAGTTCTGTGTCAAAATTAAGCACCAAAATCAACTTCTGTCACCATAGCAAATCTTTTTTAAGGTTTACTGAAAGTTTTAAGCTGAATTTGGGGTTTTTTGAAGAAAAAAATTTTAGGTCAATTTTTAAGGTCCGGGGCTTACAGAATTTTCCATATGGGTAAATGTATTTCTGGAGAGTTCTGTGTCAAAATTAAGCACCAAAATCAACTTCTGTCACCACAGCAAATGTTTTTTAATGTTTATTGAAAGTTTTAAGCCGAATTTGGGGATTTTTGAAGAAAAACATTTTTGGCTGATTTTTAAGGTCCGGGGCTTACAGAATTTTCCATATGGATAAATTTATTTCTGGAAAGTTCTGTGTCAAAATTAAGCACCAAAATCAACTTCTGTCACCGTAGCAAATCTTTTTAAGGTTTACTGAAAGTTTTAAGCTGAATTTGGGGATTTTTGAAGAAAAAAATTTTTGGCCTATTTTTAAGGTCCGGGGCTTACAGAATTTTTCATATGGGTAAATTTATTTCTGGAGAGTTCTCTGTCAAAATTAAGCACCAAAATCAACTTCTGTCACCGTAGCAAATGTTTTTTAAGGTTTACTGAAAGTTTTAAGCCGAATTTGGGGAATTTTGAAGAAAAAAATTTTTGGCCGATTTTTAAGGTCCTGGGCTTACAGAATTTTTCATACAGGTAAATTTATTTCTGGAGAGTTCTGAGTCAAAATTAAGCACCAAAATCAACTTCTGTCACCGTAGCAAATCTTTTTTAAGGTTTACTGAAAGTTTTAAGCCGAATTTGGGGATTATTGAAGAAAAACATTTTTGGCTGATTTTTAAGGTCCGGGGCTTACAGAATTTTCCAAACGGGTAAATTTATTTCTGGAGAGTTCTGTGTCAAAATTAAGCACCAAAATCAACTTCTGTCACCGCAGCAAATGTTTTTTAAGGTTTACTGAAAGTTTTAAGCCGAATTTGGGGATTTTTGAAGAAAAAAATTTTTGGCAGATTTTTAAGGTCCGGGGCTTACAGAATTTTTCATACGGTCAAATTTATTTCTGGAGAGTTCTGAGTCAAAATTAAGCACCAAAATCAACTTCTGTCACCACAGCAAATCTTTTTTAAGGTTTACTGAAAGTTTTAAGCCGAATTTGGGGATTTTTGAAGAAAAAATTTTTTGGCCGATTTTAAAGGTCCGGGGCTTACACAATTTTCCATATGGGTAAATTTATTTCTGGAGAGTTCTGTGTCAAAATTAAGCACCAAAAACAACTTCTGTCACCACAGCAAATGTTTTTTAATGTTTATTGAAAGTTTTTAGCCGAATTTGGGGATTTTTGAAGAAAAACATTTTTTGCTGATTTTTAAGGTCCGGGGCTTACAGAATTTTCAATACGGATAAATTTATTTCTGGAGAGTTCTGTGTCAAAATTAAGCACCAAAATCAACTTCTGTCACTGTAGCAAATCTTTTTTAAGGTTTACGTAAAGTTTTAAGCCGAATTTGGGGATTTTTGAAGAAAAAAATTTTTGGTCGATTTTTAAGGTCCGGGGCTTACAGAATTTTTCATACGGGTAAATATCTTTCTGGAGAGTTCTGAGTCAAAATTAAGCACCAAAATCAACTTCTGTCACCGTAGCAAATCTTTTTAAGGTTTACTGAAGGTTTTAAGCCGCATTTTTGGATTTTTGAAGAAAAAAGTTTTTGGCCGATTTTTAAGGTCCGGGGCTTACAGAATTTTTCATACGGGTACATTTATTTCTGGAGAGTTCTGAGTCAAAATTAAGCACCAAAATCAACTTCTGTCACCGTAGCAAATCTTTTTAAAGGTTTACTGAAAGTTTTAAGCCGAATTTGGGGATTATTGAAGAAAAAAATTTTAGGTTGATTTTTAAGGTCCGGGGCTTACAGAATTTTTCATACGGGTAAATTTATTTCTGGAGAGTTCTGTGTCAAAATTAAGCACCAAAATCAACTTCTGTCACCGTAGCAAATCTTTTTTACGGTTTACTGAAAGTTTTAAGCCGAATTTGGGGATTTTTGAAGAAAAAAATTTGGGGCCAATTTTTAAGGTCCGGGGCTTACAGATTTTTCCATATGGGTAAATTTTTTCTGGAGAGTTCTGTGTCAAAATTTAGCACCAAAATCAACTTCTGTCACTGCATCAAATGTTTTTTAAGGTTTACTGAAAGTTTTAAGCCGAATTTGGGGATTTTTCAAGAAAAAAATTTTTGGCCGATTTTTAAGGTCCAGGGCTTACAGAATTTTTCATACGGTCAAATTTATTTCTGGAGAGTTCTGAGTCAAAATTAAGCACCAAAATCAACTTCTGTCACCACAGCAAATGTTTTTTAATGTTTATTAAAAGTTTTTAGCCGAATTTGGGGATTTTTGAAGAAAAACATTTTTTGCTGATTTTTAAGGTCCGGGGCTTACAGAATTTTCCATACGGATAAATTTATTTCTGGAGAGTTCTGTGTCAAAATTAAGCACCAAAATCAACTTCTGTCACCATAGCAAATCTTTTTTAAGGTTTACTGAAAGTTTTAAGCTGAATTTGGGGATTTTTGAAGAAAAAAATTTTTGGCCAATTTTTAATGTCCGGGGCTTACAGAATTTTCCATATGGGTAAATGTATTTCTGGAGAGTTCTGTGTCAAAATTAAGCACCAAAATCAACTTCTGTCACCACAGCAAATGTTTTTTAATGTTTATTGAAAGTTTTAAGCCGAATTTGGGGATTTTTGAAGAAAATAATTTTTGGCTGATTTTTAAGGTCCGGAGCTTACAGAAATTTCCATACGGGTAAATATATTTCTGGAGAGTTCTGTGTCAAAATTAAGCACCAAAATCAACTACTGTCACCGCAGCAAATCTTTTTTAAGGTTTACTGAAAGTTTTAAGCCGAATTTGGGGATTATTGAAGAAAAACATTTTTGGCTGATTTTTAATGTCCGGGGCTTACAGAATTTTTCATATGGGTAAATTTATTTCTGGAGAGTTCTGTGTCAAAATTAAGCACCAAAATCAACTTCTGTCACCACAGCAAATGTTTTTTACGGTTTACTGAAAGTTTTAAGCCGAATTTGGGGTTTTTTGAAGAAAAAAATTTTTGGCCAATTTTTAATGTCCGGGGCTTACAGAATTTTTCATACGGGTAAATGTAATTCTGGAGAGTTCTGTGTCAAAATTAAGCACCAAAATCAACTTCTGTCACCACAGCAAATGTTTTTTAATGTTTATAGAAAGTTTTTAGCCGAATTTGGGGATTTTTGAAGAAAAAAAAATTTTGCTGATTTTTAAGGTCCAGGGCTTACAGAATTTTCCATACGGATAAATTTATTTCTGGAGAGTTTTGTGTCAAAATTAAGCACCAAAATCAACTTCTGTCACCGTAGCAAATGTTTTTTAAGGTTTACTGAAAGTTTTAAGCCGAATTTGGGGATTTTTGAAGAAAAAAATTTTTGGCCGATTTTTAAGGTCCGGGGCTTACAGAATTTTTCATACGGGTAAATTTCTTTCTGGAGAGTTCTGAGTCAAAATTAAGCACCAAAATCAACTTCTGTCACCACAGCAAATCTTCTTTAAGGTTTACTGAAAGTTTTAAGCCGAATTTGGGGATTTTTGAAGAAAACTATTTTTGGCCGATTTTTAAGGTCCGGGGCTTACAGAATTTTTCATACGGGTAAATTTATTTCTGGAGAGTTCTGTGTCAAAATTAAGCACCAAAATCAACTTCTGTCACCGTAGCAAATGTTTTTTAAGGTTTAATGAAAGTTTTAAGCCGAATTTGGGGATTTTTGAAGAAAAAAATTTTTGGCCGATTTTTAAGGTCCGGGGCTTACAGAATTTTTCATACGGGTAAATTTATTTCTGGAGAGTTCTGAGTCAAAATTAAGCACCAAAATCAACTTCTGTCACCGTAGCAAATCTTTTTTAAGGTTTACTGAAAGTTTTAAGCCGAATTTGGGGATTATTGAAGAAAAAAATTTTTGGTTGATTTTTAAGATCCGGGGCTTACAGAATTTTTCATACGGGTAAATTTATTTCTGGAGAGTTCTGTGTCAAAATTAAGCACCAAAATCAACTTCTGTCACCGTAGCAAATCTTTTTTACGGTTTACTGAAAGTTTTAAGCCGAATTTGGGGTTTTTTGAAGAAAAAAATTTTTGGCCAATTTTTAAGGTCCGGGGCTTACAGAATTTTGCATATGGGTAAATGTAATTCTGGAGAGTTCTGTGTCAAAATTAAGCACCAAAATCAACTTCTGTCACCACAGCAAATGTTTTTTTTAATGTTTATTGAAAGTTTTTAGCCGAATTTGGGGATTTTTGAAGAAAAACATTTTTGGCTGATTTTTAAGGTCCGGGGCTTACAGAATTTTCCATACGGGTAAATTTATTTCTGGAGAGTTCTGTGTCAAAATTAAGCACCAAAATCAACTTCTGTCACCGCAGCAAATGTTTTTTAAGGTTTACTGAAAGTTTTAAGCCGAATTTGGGGATTTTTGAAGAAAAAAATGTTTGGCCGATTTTTAAGGTCCGGGGCTTACAGAATTTTTCACACGGTCAAATTTATTTCTGGAGAGTTCTGTGTCAAAATTAAGCACCAAAATCAACTTCTGTCACCACAGCAAATGTTTTTTAATGTTTATTGAAAGTTTTTAGCCGAATTTGGGGATTTTTGAAGAAAAACATTTTTTGCTGATTTTTAAGGTCCGGGGCTTACAGAATTTTCCATACGGATAAATTTATTTCTGGAGAGTTCTGTGTCAAAATTAAGCACCAAAATCAACTTCTGTCACCATAACAAATCTTTTTTAAGGTTTACTGAAAGTTTTAAGCCGAATTTGGGGTTTTTTGAAGAAAAAAATTTTAGGCCAATTTTTAAGGTCCGGGGCTTACAGAATTTTCCATAGGGGTAAATTTATTTCTGGAGAGTTCTGTGTCAAAATTAAGCACCAAAATCAACTTCTGTCACCACAGCAAATGTTTTTTAAAGTTTATGGAAAGTTTTAAGCCGAATTTGGGGATTTTTGAAGAAAAAAATTTTTGGCCGATTTTTAAGGTCCGGGGCCTACAGAATTTTTCATACGGGTACATTTATTTCTGGAGAGTTCTGAGTCAAAATTAAGCACCAAAATCAACTTCTGTCACCACAGCAAATCTTTTTTAAGGTTTACTGAAAGATTTAAGCCGAATTTGGGGATTTTTGAAGAAAAAAATTTTTGGCCGATTTTTAAGGTCCGGGGCTTACAGAATTTTTCATACGGTCAAATTTAT
The DNA here is from genome assembly GCA_031769625.1 of Taudactylus pleione. NCBI lineage: Eukaryota > Metazoa > Chordata > Amphibia > Anura > Myobatrachidae > Taudactylus > Taudactylus pleione. Next base: position 15,886 of record JAUIMM010003853.1, read on the forward strand.
TTCTGGAGAGTTCCGAGGCAAAATTAAGCACCAAAATCAACTTCAGTCACCGTTGCAAATCTTTTTTAAGGTTTACTGAAAGTTTTAAGCCGAATTTGGGGATTATTGAAGAAAAAAAATTTTTGCTGATTTTTAAGGTCCAGGGCTTACAGAATTTTCCATACGGATAAATTTATTTCTGGAGAGTTCTGTGTCAAAATTAAGCACCAAAATCAACTTCTGTCACCACAGCAAATGTTTTTTAAGGTTTACTGAAAGTTTTAAGCCGAATTTGGGGATTTTTGAAGAAAAAAATTTTTGGCCAATTTTTAAGGACCGGGGCTTACAGAATTTTTCATACGGGTAAATGTCATTCTGGAGAGTTCTGTCAAAATTAAGCACCAAAATCAACTTCTGTCACCACAGCAAATGTTTTTTTAATGTTTATTGAAAGTTTTTAGCCGAATTTGAAGATTTTTGAAGAAAAACATATTTGGCTGATTTTTAAGGTCCGGGGCTTACAGAATTTTCCATACGGATAAATTTATTTCTGGAGAGTTCTGTGTCAAAATTAAGCACCAAAATCAACTTCTGTCACCATAGCAAATCTTTTTTAAGGTTTACTGAAAGTTTTAAGCCGAATTTGGGGTTTTTTGAAGAAAAAAATTTTAGGTCAATTTTTAAGGTCCGGGGCTTACAGAATTTTCCATATGGGTAAATGTATTTCTGGAGAGTTCTGTGTCAAAATTAAGCACCAAAATCAACTTCTGTCACCACAGCAAATGTTTTTTAATGTTTATTGAAAGTTTTAAGCCGAATTTGGGGATTTTTGAAGAAAAAAATTTGGGGCCGATTTTTAAGGTCCGGGGCTTACAGAATTTTCCATATGGGTAAATTTATTTCTGGAGAGTTCTGTGTCAAAATTAAGCACCAAAATCAACTTCTGTCACTGCATCAAATGTTTTTTAAGGTTTACTGAAAGTTTTAAGCCGAATTTGGGGATTTTTCAAGAAAAAAATTTTTGGCCGATTTTTAAGGTCCAGGGCTTACAGAATTTTTCATACGGTCAAATTTATTTCTGGAGAGTTCTGAGTCAAAATTAAGCACCAAAATCAACTTCTGTCACCACAGCAAATGTTTTTTAATGTTTATTAAAAGTTTTTAGCCGAATTTGGGGATTTTTGAAGAAAAACATTTTTTGCTGATTTTTAAGGTCCGGGGCTTACAGAATTTTCCATACGGATAAATTTATTTCTGGAGAGTTCTGTGTCAAAATTAAGCACCAAAATCAACTTCTGTCACCATAGCAAATCTTTTTTAAGGTTTACTGAAAGTTTTAAGCCGAATTTGGGGATTTTTGAAGAAAAAAATTTTTGGCCAATTTTTAATGTCCGGGGCTTACAGAATTTTCCATATGGGTAAATGTATTTCTGGAGAGTTCTGTGTCAAAATTAAGCACCAAAATCAACTTCTGTCACCACAGCAAATGTTTTTTAATGTTTATTGAAAGTTTTAAGCCGAATTTGGGGATTTTTGAAGAAAATAATTTTTGGCTGATTTTTAAGGTCCGGAGCTTACAGAAATTTCCATACGGGTAAATTTATTTCTGGAGAGTTCTGTGTCAAAATTAAGCACCAAAATCAACTTCTGTCACCGCAGCAAATCTTTTTTAAGGTTTACTGAAAGTTTTAAGCCGAATTTGGGGATTATTGAAGAAAAACATTTTTGGCTGATTTTTAATGTCCGGGGCTTACAGAATTTTTCATATGGGTAAATTTATTTCTGGAGAGTTCTGTGTCAAAATTAAGCACCAAAATCAACTTCTGTCACCACAGCAAATGTTTTTTACGGTTTACTGAAAGTTTTAAGCCGAATTTGGGGTTTTTTGAAGAAAAAAATTTTTGGCCAATTTTTAATGTCCGGGGCTTACAGAATTTTTCATACGGGTAAATGTAATTCTGGAGAGTTCTGTGTCAAAATTAAGCACCAAAATCAACTTCTGTCACCACAGCAAATGTTTTTTAATGTTTATAGAAAGTTTTTAGCCGAATTTGGGGATTTTTGAAGAAAAAAAAAATTTGCTGATTTTTAAGGTCCCCAGGGCTTACAGAATTTTCCATACGGATAAATTTATTTCTGGAGAGTTCTGTGTCAAAATTAAGCACCAAAATCAACTTCTGTCACCGTAGCAAATGTTTTTTAAGGTTTACTGAAAGTTTTAAGCCGAATTTGGGGATTTTTGAAGAAAAAAATTTTTGGCCGATTTTTAAGGTCCGGGGCTTACAGAATTTTTCATACGGGTAAATTTCTTTCTGGAGAGTTCTGAGTCAAAATTAAGCACCAAAATCAACTTCTGTCACCACAGCAAATCTTTTTTAAGGTTTACTGAAAGTTTTAAGCCGAATTTGGGGATTTTTGAAGAAAACTATTTTTGGCCGATTTTTAAGGTCCGGGGCTTACAGAATTTTTCATACGGGTAAATTTATTTCTGGAGAGTTCTGTGTCAAAATTAAGCACCAAAATCAACTTCTGTCACCGTAGCAAATGTTTTTTAAGGTTTAATGAAAGTTTTAAGCCGAATTTGGGGATTTTTGAAGAAAAAAATTTTTGGCCGATTTTTAAGGTCCGGGGCCTACAGAATTTTTCATACGGGTACATTTATTTCTGGAGAGTTCTGAGTCAAAATTAAGCACCAAAATCAACTTCTGTCACCACAGCAAATCTTTTTAAGGTTTACTGAAAGATTTAAGCCGAATTTGGGGATTTTGAAGAAAAAAATTTTTGGCCGATTTTTAAGGTCCGGGGCTTACAGAATTTTTCATACGGTCAAATTTATTTCTGGAGAGTTCCGAGGCAAAATTAAGCACCAAAATCAACTTCAGTCACCGTTGCAAATCTTTTTTAAGGTTTACTGAAAGTTTTAAGCCGAATTTGGGGATTATTGAAGAAAAAAAATTTTTGCTGATTTTTAAGGTCCAGGGCTTACAGAATTTTCCATACGGATAAATTTATTTCTGGAGAGTTCTGTGTCAAAATTAAGCACCAAAATCAACTTCTGTCACCACAGCAAATGTTTTTTAAGGTTTACTGAAAGTTTTAAGCCGAATTTGGGGATTTTTGAAGAAAAAAATTTTTGGCCAATTTTTAAGGACCGGGGCTTACAGAATTTTTCATACGGGTAAATGTCATTCTGGAGAGTTCTGTCAAAATTAAGCACCAAAATCAACTTCTGTCACCACAGCAAATGTTTTTTTAATGTTTATTGAAAGTTTTTAGCCGAATTTGAAGATTTTTGAAGAAAAACATATTTGGCTGATTTTTAAGGTCCGGGGCTTACAGAATTTTCCATACGGATAAATTTATTTCTGGAGAGTTCTGTGTCAAAATTAAGCACCAAAATCAACTTCTGTCACCATAGCAAATCTTTTTTAAGGTTTACTGAAAGTTTTAAGCCGAATTTGGGGTTTTTTGAAGAAAAAAATTTTAGGTCAATTTTTAAGGTCCGGGGCTTACAGAATTTTCCATATGGGTAAATGTATTTCTGGAGAGTTCTGTGTCAAAATTAAGCACCAAAATCAACTTCTGTCACCACAGCAAATGTTTTTTAATGTTTATTGAAAGTTTTAAGCCGAATTTGGGGATTTTTGAAGAAAAAAATTTGGGGCCGATTTTTAAGGTCCGGGCTTACAGAATTTTCCATATGGGTAAATTTATTTCTGGAGAGTTCTGTGTCAAAATTAAGCACCAAAATCAACTTCTGTCACTGCATCAAATGTTTTTTAAGGTTTACTGAAAGTTTTAAGCCGAATTTGGGGATTTTTCAAGAAAAAAATTTTTGGCCGATTTTTAAGGTCCAGGGCTTACAGAATTTTTCATACGGTCAAATTTATTTCTGGAGAGTTCTGAGTCAAAATTAAGCACCAAAATCAACTTCTGTCACCACAGCAAATGTTTTTTAATGTTTATTAAAAGTTTTTAGCCGAATTTGGGGATTTTTGAAGAAAAACATTTTTTGCTGATTTTTAAGGTCCGGGGCTTACAGAATTTTCCATACGGATAAATTTATTTCTGGAGAGTTCTGTGTCAAAATTAAGCACCAAAATCAACTTCTGTCACCATAGCAAATCTTTTTTAAGGTTTACTGAAAGTTTTAAGCCGAATTTGGGGATTTTTGAAGAAAAAAATTTTTGGCCAATTTTTAATGTCCGGGGCTTACAGAATTTTCCATATGGGTAAATGTATTTCTGGAGAGTTCTGTGTCAAAATTAAGCACCAAAATCAACTTCTGTCACCACAGCAAATGTTTTTTAATGTTTATTGAAAGTTTTAAGCCGAATTTGGGGATTTTTGAAGAAAATAATTTTTGGCTGATTTTTAAGGTCCGGAGCTTACAGAAATTTCCATACGGGTAAATTTATTTCTGGAGAGTTCTGTGTCAAAATTAAGCACCAAAATCAACTTCTGTCACCGCAGCAAATCTTTTTTAAGGTTTACTGAAAGTTTTAAGCCGAATTTAGGGATTATTGAAGAAAAACATTTTTGGCTGATTTTTAATGTCCGGGGCTTACAGAATTTTTCATATGGGTAAATTTATTTCTGGAGAGTTCTGTGTCAAAATTAAGCACCAAAATCAACTTCTGTCACCACAGCAAATGTTTTTTACGGTTTACTGAAAGTTTTAAGCCGAATTTGGGGTTTTTTGAAGAAAAAAATTTTTGGCCAATTTTTAATGTCCGGGGCTTACAGAATTTTTCATACGGGTAAATGTAATTCTGGAGAGTTCTGTGTCAAAATTAAGCACCAAAATCAACTTCTGTCACCACAGCAAATGTTTTTTAATGTTTATAGAAAGTTTTTAGCCGAATTTGGGGATTTTTGAAGAAAAAAAAATTTTGCTGATTTTTAAGGTCCAGGGCTTACAGAATTTTCCATAAGGATAAATTTATTTCTGGAGAGTTCTGTGTCAAAATTAAGCACCAAAATCAACTTCTGTCACCGTAGCAAATGTTTTTTAAGGTTTACTGAAAGTTTTAAGCCGAATTTGGGGATTTTTGAAGAAAAAAATTTTTGGCCGATTTTTAAGGTCCGGGGCTTACAGAATTTTTCATACGGGTAAATTTCTTTCTGGAGAGTTCTGAGTCAAAATTAAGCACCAAAATCAACTTCTGTCACCACAGCAAATCTTTTTTAAGGTTTACTGAAAGTTTTAAGCCGAATTTGGGGATTTTTGAAGAAAACTATTTTTGGCCGATTTTTAAGGTCCGGGGCTTACAGAATTTTTCATACGGGTAAATTTATTTCTGGAGAGTTCTGTGTCAAAATTAAGCACCAAAATCAACTTCTGTCACCGTAGCAAATGTTTTTTAAGGTTTAATGAAAGTTTTAAGCCGAATTTGGGGATTTTTGAAGAAAAAAATTTTTGGCCGATTTTTAAGGTCCGGGGCTTACAGAATTTTTCATACGGGTAAATTTATTTCTGGAGAGTTCTGAGTCAAAATTAAGCACCAAAATCAACTTCTGTCACCGTAGCAAATCTTTTTTAAGGTTTACTGAAAGTTTTAAGCCGAATTTGGGGATTATTGAAGAAAAAAATTTTTGGTTGATTTTTAAGATCCGGGGCTTACAGAATTTTTCATACGGGTAAATTTATTTCTGGAGAGTTCTGTGTCAAAATTAAGCACCAAAATCAACTTCTGTCACCGTAGCAAATCTTTTTTACGGTTTACTGAAAGTTTTAAGCCGAATTTGGGGTTTTTTGAAGAAAAAAATTTTTGGCCAATTTTTAAGGTCCGGGGCTTACAGAATTTTGCATATGGGTAAATGTAATTCTGGAGAGTTCTGTGTCAAAATTAAGCACCAAAATCAACTTCTGTCACCACAGCAAATGTTTTTTTTAATGTTTATTGAAAGTTTTTAGCCGAATTTGGGGATTTTTGAAGAAAAACATTTTTGGCTGATTTTTAAGGTCCGGGGCTTACAGAATTTTCCATACGGGTAAATTTATTTCTGGAGAGTTCTGTGTCAAAATTAAGCACCAAAATCAACTTCTGTCACCGCAGCAAATGTTTTTTAAGGTTTACTGAAAGTTTTAAGCCGAATTTGGGGATTTTTGAAGAAAAAAATGTTTGGCCGATTTTTAAGGTCCGGGGCTTACAGAATTTTTCACACGGTCAAATTTATTTCTGGAGATTTCTGTGTCAAAATTAAGCACCAAAATCAACTTCTGTCACCACAGCAAATGTTTTTTAATGTTTATTGAAAGTTTTTAGCCGAATTTGGGGATTTTTGAAGAAAAACATTTTTTGCTGATTTTTAAGGTCCGGGGCTTACAGAATTTTCCATACGGATAAATTTATTTCTGGAGAGTTCTGTGTCAAAATTAAGCACCAAAATCAACTTCTGTCACCATAACAAATCTTTTTTAAGGTTTACTGAAAGTTTTAAGCCGAATTTGGGGTTTTTTGAAGAAAAAAATTTTAGGCCAATTTTTAAGGTCCGGGGCTTACAGAATTTTCCATAGGGGTAAATTTATTTCTGGAGAGTTCTGTGTCAAAATTAAGCACCAAAATCAACTTCTGTCACCACAGCAAATGTTTTTTAAAGTTTATGGAAAGTTTTAAGCCGAATTTGGGGATTTTTGAAGAAAAAAATTTTTGGCCGATTTTTAAGGTCCGGGGCCTACAGAATTTTTCATACGGGTACATTTATTTCTGGAGAGTTCTGAGTCAAAATTAAGCACCAAAATCAACTTCTGTCACCACAGCAAATCTTTTTTAAGGTTTACTGAAAGATTTAAGCCGAATTTGGGGATTTTTGAAGAAAAAAATTTTTGGCCGATTTTTAAGGTCCGGGGCTTACAGAATTTTTCATACGGTCAAATTTATTTCTGGAGAGTTCCGAGGCAAAATTAAGCACCAAAATCAACTTCAGTCACCGTTGCAAATCTTTTTTAAGGTTTACTGAAAGTTTTAAGCCGAATTTGGGGATTATTGAAGAAAAAAAATTTTTGCTGATTTTTAAGGTCCAGGGCTTACAGAATTTTCCATACGGATAAATTTATTTCTGGAGAGTTCTGTGTCAAAATTAAGCACCAAAATCAACTTCTGTCACCATAGCAAATCTTTTTTAAGGTTTACTGAAAGTTTTAAGCCGAATTTGGGGTTTTTTGAAGAAAAAAATTTTAGGTCAATTTTTAAGGTCCGGGGCTTACAGAATTTTCCATATGGGTAAATGTATTTCTGGAGAGTTCTGTGTCAAAATTAAGCACCAAAATCAACTTCTGTCACCACAGCAAATGTTTTTTAATGTTTATTGAAAGTTTTAAGCAGAATTTGGGGATTTTTGAAGAAAAACATTTTTGGCTGATTTTTAAGGTCCGGGGCTTACAGAATTTTTCATACGGGTAAATTTATTTCTGGAGAGTTCTGTGTCAAAATTAAGCACCAAAATCAACTTCTGTCACCGTAGCAAATCTTTTTTACGGTTTACTGAAAGTTTTAAGCCGAATTTGGGGATTTTTGAAGAAAAAAATTTGGGGCCGATTTTTAAGGTCCGGGGCTTACAGAATTTTCCATATGGGTAAATGTATTTCTGGAGAGTTCTGTGTCAAAATTAAGCACCAAAATCAACTTCTGTCACCACAGCAAATGTTTTTTAATGTTTATTGAAAGTTTTAAGCAGAATTTGGGGATTTTTGAAGAAAAACATTTTTGGCTGATTTTTAAGGTCCGGGGCTTACAGAATTTTTCATACGGGTAAATTTATTTCTGGAGAGTTCTGTGTCAAAATTAAGCACCAAAATCAACTTCTGTCACCGTAGCAAATCTTTTTTACGGTTTACTGAAAGTTTTAAGCCGAATTTGGGGATTTTTGAAGAAAAAAATTTGGGGCCGATTTTTAAGGTCCGGGGCTTACAGAATTTTCCATATGGGTAAATTTATTTCTGGAGAGTTCTGTGTCATAATTAAGCACCAAAATCAACTTCTGTCACTGCATCAAATGTTTTTTAAGGTTTACTGAAAGTTTTAAGCCGAATTTGGGGATTTTTCAAGAAAAAAATTTTTGGCCGATTTTTAAGGTCCAGGGCTTACAGAATTTTTCATACGGTCAAATTTATTTCTGGAGAGTTCTGAGTCAAAATTAAGCACCAAAATCAACTTCTGTCACCACAGCAAATGTTTTTTAATGTTTATTAAAAGTTTTTAGCCGAATTTGGGGATTTTTGAAGAAAAACATTTTTTGCTGATTTTTAAGGTCCGGGGCTTACAGAATTTTCCATACGGATAAATTTATTTCTGGAGAGTTCTGTGTCAAAATTAAGCACCAAAATCAACTTCTGTCACCATAGCAAATCTTTTTTAAGGTTTACTGAAAGTTTTAAGCCGAATTTGGGGATTTTTGAAGAAAAAAATTTTTGGCCAATTTTTAATGTCCGGGGCTTACAGAATTTTCCATATGGGTAAATGTATTTCTGGAGAGTTCTGTGTCAAAATTAAGCACCAAAATCAACTTCTGTCACCACAGCAAATGTTTTTTAATGTTTATTGAAAGTTTTAAGCCGAATTTGGGGATTTTTGAAGAAAATAATTTTTGGCTGATTTTTAAGGTCCGGAGCTTACAGAAATTTCCATACGGGTAAATTTATTTCTGGAGAGTTCTGTGTCAAAATTAAGCACCAAAATCAACTTCTGTCACCGCAGCAAATCTTTTTTAAGGTTTACTGAAAGTTTTAAGCCGAATTTGGGGATTATTGAAGAAAAACATTTTTGGCTGATTTTTAATGTCCGGGGCTTACAGAATTTTTCATATGGGTAAATTTATTTCTGGAGAGTTCTGTGTCAAAATTAAGCACCAAAATCAACTTCTGTCACCGTAGCAAATCTTTTTTACGGTTTACTGAAAGTTTTAAGCCGAATTTGGGGTTTTTTGAAGAAAAAAATTTTTGGCCAATTTTTAATGTCCGGGGCTTACAGAATTTTTCATACGGGTAAATGTAATTCTGGAGAGTTCTGTGTCAAAATTAAGCACCAAAATCAACTTCTGTCACCACAGCAAATGTTTTTTAATGTTTATAGAAAGTTTTTAGCCGAATTTGGGGATTTTTGAAGAAAAAAAAATTTTGCTGATTTTTAAGGTCCAGGGCTTACAGAATTTTCCATACGGATAAATTTATTTCTGGAGAGTTCTGTGTCAAAATTAAGCACCAAAATCAACTTCTGTCACCGTAGCAAATGTTTTTTAAGGTTTACTGAAAGTTTTAAGCCGAATTTGGGGATTTTTGAAGAAAAAAATTTTTGGCCGATTTTTAAGGTCCGGGGCTTACAGATTTTTTCATACGGGTAAATTTCTTTCTGGAGAGTTCTGAGTCAAAATTAAGCACCAAAATCAACTTCTGTCACCACAGCAAATCTTTTTTAAGGTTTACTGAAAGTTTTAAGCCGAATTTGGGGATTTTTGAAGAAAACTATTTTTGGCCGATTTTTAAGGTCCGGGGCTTACAGAATTTTTCATACGGGTAAATTTATTTCTGGAGAGTTCTGTGTCAAAATTAAGCACCAAAATCAACTTCTGTCACCGTAGCAAATGTTTTTTAAGGTTTAATGAAAGTTTTAAGCCGAATTTGGGGATTTTTGAAGAAAAAAATTTTTGGCCGATTTTTAAGGTCCGGGGCTTACAGAATTTTTCATACGGGTAAATTTATTTCTGGAGAGTTCTGAGTCAAAATTAAGCACCAAAATCAACTTCTGTCACCGTAGCAAATCTTTTTTAAGGTTTACTGAAAGTTTTAAGCTGAATTTGGGGATTATTGAAGAAAAAAATTTTTGGTTGATTTTTAAGATCCGGGGCTTACAGAATTTTTCATACGGGTAAATTTATTTCTGGAGAGTTCTGTGTCAAAATTAAGCACCAAAATCAACTTCTGTCACCGTAGCAAATCTTTTTTACGGTTTACTGAAAGTTTTAAGCCGAATTTGGGGTTTTTTGAAGAAAAAAATTTTTGGCCAATTTTTAAGGTCCGGGGCTTACAGAATTTTGCATATGGGTAAATGTAATTCTGGAGAGTTCTGTGTCAAAATTAAGCACCAAAATCAACTTCTGTCACCACAGCAAATGTTTTTTTTAATGTTTATTGAAAGTTTTTAGCCGAATTTGGGGATTTTTGAAGAAAAACATTTTTGGCTGATTTTTAAGGTCTGGGGCTTATAGAATTTTCCATACGGGTAAATTTATTTCTGGAGAGTTCTGTGTCAAAATTAAGCACCAAAATCAACTTCTGTCACCGCAGCAAATGTTTTTTAAGGTTTACTGAAAGTTTTAAGCCGAATTTGGGGATTTTTGAAGCAAAAAATTTTTGGCCGATTTTTAAGGTCCGGGGCTTACAGAATTTTCCATATGGGTAAATTTATTTCTGGAGAGTTCTGTGTCAAAATTAAGCACCAAAATCAACTTCTGTCACCGCAGCAAATGTTTTTTAAGGTTTACTGAAAGTTTTAAGCCGAATTTGGGGATTTTTGAAGAAAAAAATGTTTGGCCGATTTTTAAGGTCCGGGGCTTACAGAATTTTTCACACGGTCAAATTTATTTCTGGAGAGTTCTGTGTCAAAATTAAGCACCAAAATCAACTTCTGTCACCACAGCAAATGTTTTTTAATGTTTATTGAAAGTTTTTAGCCGAATTTGGGGATTTTTGAAGAAAAACATTTTTTGCTGATTTTTAAGGTCCGGGGCTTACAGAATTTTCCATACGGATAAATTTATTTCTGGAGAGTTCTGTGTCAAAATTAAGCACCAAAATCAACTTCTGTCACCATAACAAATCTTTTTTAAGGTTTACTGAAAGTTTTAAGCCGAATTTGGGGTTTTTTGAAGAAAAAAATTTTAGGCCAATTTTTAAGGTCCGGGGCTTACAGAATTTTCCATAGGGGTAAATTTATTTCTGGAGAGTTCTGTGTCAAAATTAAGCACCAAAATCAACTTCTGTCACCACAGCAAATGTTTTTTAAAGTTTATGGAAAGTTTTAAGCCGAATTTGGGGATTTTTGAAGAAAAAAATTTTTGGCCGATTTTTAAGGTCCGGGGCCTACAGAATTTTTCATACGGGTACATTTATTTCTGGAGAGTTCTGAGTCAAAATTAAGCACCAAAATCAACTTCTGTCACCACAGCAAATCTTTTTTAAGGTTTACTGAAAGATTTAAGCCGAATTTGGGGATTTTTGAAGAAAAAAATTTTTGGCCGATTTTTAAGGTCCGGGGCTTACAGAATTTTTCATACGGTCAAATTTATTTCTGGAGAGTTCCGAGGCAAAATTAAGCACCAAAATCAACTTCAGTCACCGTTGCAAATCTTTTTTAAGGTTTACTGAAAGTTTTAAGCCGAATTTGGGGATTATTGAAGAAAAAAATTTTTTGCTGATTTTTAAGGTCCAGGGCTTACAGAATTTTCCATACGGATAAATTTATTTCTGGAGAGTTCTGTGTCAAAATTAAGCACCAAAATCAACTTCTGTCACCACAGCAAATGTTTTTTAACGTTTACTGAAAGTTTTAAGCCGAATTTGGGGATTTTTGAAGAAAAAAATTTTTGGCCAATTTTTAAGGACCGGGGCTTACAGAATTTTTCATACGGGTAAATGTCATTCTGGAGAGTTCTGTCAAAATTAAGCACCAAAATCAACTTCTGTCACCACAGCAAATGTTTTTTTAATGTTTATTGAAAGTTTTTAGCCGAATTTGAAGATTTTTGAAGAAAAACATATTTGGCTGATTTTTAAGGTCCGGGGCTTACAGAATTTTCCATACGGATAAATTTATTTCTGGAGAGTTCTGTGTCAAAATTAAGCACCAAAATCAACTTCTGTCACCATAGCAAATCTTTTTTAAGGTTTACTGAAAGTTTTAAGCCGAATTTGGGGTTTTTTGAAGAAAAAAATTTTAGGTCAATTTTTAAGGTCCGGGGCTTACAGAATTTTCCATATGGGTAAATGTATTTCTGGAGAGTTCTGTGTCAAAATTAAGCACCAAAATCAACTTCTGTCACCACAGCAAATGTTTTTTAATGTTTATTGAAAGTTTTAAGCCGAATTTGGGGATTTTTGAAGAAAAACATTTTTGGCTGATTTTTAAGGTCCGGGGCTTACAGAATTTTCCATATGGATAAATTTATTTCTGGAAAGTTCTGTGTCAAAATTAAGCACCAAAATCAACTTCTGTCACCGTAGCAAATCTTTTTAAGGTTTACTGAAAGTTTTAAGCTGAATTTCGGGATTTTTGAAGAAAAAAATTTTTGGCCTATTTTTAAGGTCCGGGGCTTACAGAATTTTTCATATGGGTAAATTTATTTCTGGAGAGTTCTGTGTCAAAATTAAGCACCAAAATCAACTTCTGTCACCGTAGCAAATGTTTTTTAAGGTTTATTGAAAGTTTTAAGCCGAATTTGGGGAATTTTGAAGAAAAAAATTTTTGGCCGATTTTTAAGGTCCTGGGCTTACAGAATTTTTCATACGGGTAAATTTATTTCTGGAGAGTTCTGAGTCAAAATTAAGCACCAAAATCAACTTCTGTCACCGTAGCAAATCTTTTTTAAGGTTTACTGAAAGTTTTAAGCCGAATTTGGGGATTATTAAAGAAAAACATTTTTGGCTGATTTTTAAGGTCCGGGGCTTACAGAATTTTCCAAACGGGTAAATTTATTTCTGGAGAGTTCTGTGTCAAAATTAAGCACCAAAATCAACTTCTGTCACCGCAGCAAATGTTTTTTAAGGTTTACTGAAAGTTTTAAGCCGAATTTGGGGATTTTTGAAGAAAAAAATTTTTGGCCGATTTTTAAGGACCGGGGCTTACAGAATTTTTCATACGGTCAAATTTATTTCTGGAGAGTTCTGAGTCAAAATTAAGCACCAAAATCAACTTCTGTCACCACAGCAAATCTTTTTTAAGGTTTACTGAAAGTTTTAAGCCAAATTTGGGGATTTTTGAAGAAAAAATTTTTTGGCCGATTTTAAAGGTCCGGGGCTTACAGAATTTTTCATACAGGTAAATTTATTTCTGGAGAGTTCTGTGTCAAAATTAAGCACCAAAATCAACTTCTGTCACCACAGCAAATCTTTTTTAACGTTTACTGAAAGTTTTAAGCCGAATTTGGGGATTTTTGAAGAAAAAAATATTGGGCCGATTTATAAGGTCCGGGGCTTACAGAATTTTCCATATGGGTAAATTTATTTCTGGAGAGTTCTGTGTCAAAATTATGCACCAAAAACAACTTCTGTCACCACAGCAAATGTTTTTTAATGTTTATTGAAAGTTTTTAGCCGAATTTGGGGATTTTTGAAGAAAAACATTTTTGGCTGATTTTTAAGGTCCGGAGCTTACAGAATTTTTCATACGGGTACATTTATTTCTGGAGAGTTCTGAGTCAAAATTAAGCACCAAAATCAACTTCTGTCACCGTAGCAAATCTTTTTAAAGGTTTACTGAAAGTTTTAAGCCGAATTTGGGGATTATTGAAGAAAAAAAATTTAGGTTGATTTTTAAGGTCCGGGGCTTACAGAATTTTTCATACGGGTAAATTTATTTCTGGAGAGTTCTGTGTCAAAATTAAGCACCAAAATCAACTTCTGTCACCGTAGCAAATCTTTTTTACGGTTTACTGAAAGTTTTAAGCCGAATTTGGGGATTTTTGAAGAAAAAAATTTGGGGCCGATTTTTAAGGTCCGGGGCTTACAGAATTTTCCATATGGGTAAATTTATTTCTGGAGAGTTCTGTGTCAAAATTAAGCACCAAAATCAACTTCTGTCACTGCATCAAATGTTTTTTAAGGTTTACTGAAAGTTTTAAGCCGAATTTGGGGATTTTTCAAGAAAAAAATTTTTGGCCGATTTTTAAGGTCCAGGGCTTACAGAATTTTTCATACGGTCAAATTTATTTCTGGAGAGTTCTGAGTCGAAATTAAACACCAAAATCAACTTCTGTCACCACAGCAAATGTTTTTTAATGTTTATTAAAAGTTTTTAGCCGAATTTGGGGATTTTTGAAGAAAAACATTTTTTGCTGATTTTTAAGGTCCGGGGCTTACAGAATTTTCCATACGGATAAATTTATTTCTGGAGAGTTCTGTGTCAAAATTAAGCACCAAAATCAACTTCTGTCACCATAGCAAATCTTTTTTAAGGTTTACTGAAAGTTTTAAGCCGAATTTGGGGATTTTTGAAGAAAAAAATTTTTGGCCAATTTTTAATGTCCGGGGCTTACAGAATTTTCCATATGGGTAAATGTATTTCTGGAGAGTTCTGTGTCAAAATTAAGCACCAAAATCAACTTCTGTCACCACAGCAAATGTTTTTTAATGTTTATTAAAAGTTTTTAGCCGAATTTGGGGATTTTTGAAGAAAAACATTTTTTGCTGATTTTTAAGGTCCGGGGCTTACAGAATTTTCCATACGGATAAATTTATTTCTGGAGAGTTCTGTGTCAAAATTAAGCACCAAAATCAACTTCTGTCACCATAGCAAATCTTTTTTAAGGTTTACTGAAAGTTTTAAGCCGAATTTGGGGATTTTTGAAGAAAAAAATTTTTGGCCAATTTTTAATGTCCGGGGCTTACAGAATTTTCCATATGGGTAAATGTATTTCTGGAGAGTTCTGTGTCAAAATTAAGCACCAAAATCAACTTCTGTCACCGCAGCAAATCTTTTTTAAGGTTTACTGAAAGTTTTAAGCCGAATTTGGGGATTATTGAAGAAAAACATTTTTGGCTGATTTTTAATGTCCGGGGCTTACAGAATTTTTCATATGGGTAAATTTATTTCTGGAGAGTTCTGTGTCAAAATTAAGCACCAAAATCAACTTCTGTCACCGTAGCAAATCTTTTTTACGGTTTACTGAAAGTTTTAAGCCGAATTTGGGGTTTTTTGAAGAAAAAAATTTTTGGCCAATTTTTAATGTCCGGGGCTTACAGAATTTTTCATACGGGTAAATGTAATTCTGGAGAGTTCTGTGTCAAAATTAAGCACCAAAATCAACTTCTGTCACCACAGCAAATGTTTTTTAATGTTTATAGAAAGTTTTTAGCCGAATTTGGGGATTTTTGAAGAAAAAAAATTTTTGCTGATTTTTAAGGTCCAGGGCTTACAGAATTTTCCATACGGATAAATTTATTTCTGGAGAGTTCTGTGTCAAAATTAAGCACCAAAATCAACTTCTGTCACCGTAGCAAATGTTTTTTAAGGTTTACTGAAAGTTTTAAGCCGAATATGGGGATTTTTGAAGAAAAAAATTTTTGGCCGATTTTTAAGGTCCGGGGCTTACAGAATTTTTCATACGGGTAAATTTCTTTCTGGAGAGTTCTGAGTCAAAATTAAGCACCAAAATCAACTTCTGTCACCACAGCAAATCTTTTTTAAGGTTTACTGAAAGTTTTAAGCCGAATTTGGGGATTTTTGAAGAAAACTATTTTTGGCCGATTTTTAAGGTCCGGGGCTTACAGAATTTTTCATACGGGTAAATTTATTTCTGGAGAGTTCTGTGTCAAAATTAAGCACCAAAATCAACTTCTGTCACCGTAGCAAATCTTTTTTAAGGTTTACTGAAAGTTTTAAGCCGAATTTGGGGATTATTGAAGAAAAAAATTTTTGGTTGATTTTTAAGATCCGGGGCTTACAGAATTTTTCATACGGGTAAATTTATTTCTGGAGAGTTCTGTGTCAAAATTAAGCACCAAAATCAACTTCTGTCACCGTAGCAAATCTTTTTTACGGTTTACTGAAAGTTTTAAGCCGAATTTGGGGTTTTTTGAAGAAAAAAATTTTTGGCCAATTTTTAAGGTCCGGGGCTTACAGAATTTTGCATATGGGTAAATGTAATTCTGGAGAGTTCTGTGTCAAAATTAAGCACCAAAATCAACTTCTGTCACCACAGCAAATTTTTTTTTTAATGTTTATTGAAAGTTTTTAGCCGAATTTGGGGATTTTTGAAGAAAAACATTTTTGGCTGATTTTTAAGGTCCGGGGCTTACAGAATTTTCCATACGGGTAAATTTATTTCTGGAGAGTTCTGTGTCAAAATTAAGCACCAAAATCAACTTCTGTCACCGCAGCAAATGTTTTTTAAGGTTTACTGAAAGTTTTAAGCCGAATTTGGGGATTTTTGAAGAAAAAAATTTTTGGCCGATTTTTAAGGTCCGGGGCTTATAGAATTTTCCATATGGGTAAATTTATTTCTGGAGAGTTCTGTGTCAAAATTAAGCACCAAAATCAACTTCTGTCACCGCAGCAAATGTTTTTTAAGGTTTACTGAAAGTTTTAAGCCGAATTTGGGGATTTTTGAAGAAAAAAATGTTTGGCCGATTTTTAAGGTCCGGGGCTTACAGAATTTTTCATACGGTCAAATTTATTTCTGGAGAGTTCTGTGTCAAAATTAAACACCAAAATCAACTTCTGTCACCACAGCAAATGTTTTTTAATGTTTATTGAAAGTTTTTAGCCGAATTTGGGGATTTTTGAAGAAAAACATTTTTTGCTGATTTTTAAGGTCCGGGGCTTACAGAATTTTCCATACGGATAAATTTATTTCTGGAGAGTTCTGTGTCAAAATTAAGCACCAAAATCAACTTCTGTCACCATAACAAATCTTTTTTAAGGTTTACTGAAAGTTTTAAGCCGAATTTGGGGTTTTTTGAAGAAAAAAATTTTAGGCCAATTTTTAAGGTCCGGGGCTTACAGAATTTTCCATATGGGTAAATTTATTTCTGGAGAGTTCTGTGTCAAAATTAAGCACCAAAATCAACTTCTGTCACCACAGCAAATGTTTTTTAATGTTTATTGAAAGTTTTAAGCCGAATTTGGGGATTTTTGAAGAAAAACATTTTGGGCCGATTTTTAAGGTCCGGGGCTTACAGAATTTTTCATACGGTCAAATTTATTTCTGGAGAGTTCTGAGTCAAAATTAAGCACCAAAATCAACTTCTGTCACCACAGCAAATCTTTTTTAAAGTTTACTGAAAGTTTTAAGCCGAATTTGGGGATTTTTAAAGAAAAAAATTTTGGGCCGATTTTTAAGGTCCGGGGCTTACAGAATTTTCCATATGGGTAAATTTATTTCTGGAGAGTTCTGTGTCAAAATTAAGCACCAAAATCAACTTCTGTCACCGCAGCAAATGTTTTTTAAGGTTTACTGAAAGTTTTAAGCCGAATTTGGGGATTTTTGAAGAAAAAAAATTTTGGCCGATTTTTAAGGTCCGGGGCTTACAGAATTTTCCATACGGATAAATTTATTTCTGGAGAGTTCTGTGTCAAAATTAAGCACCAAAATCAACTTCTGTCACCATAACAAATCTTTTTTAAGGTTTACTGAAAGTTTTAAGCCGAATTTGGGGTTTTTTGAAGAAAAACATTTTTGGCTGATTTTTAAGGTCCTGGGCTTACAGAATTTTCCATACGGGTAAATTTATTTCTGGAGAGTTCTGTGTCAAAATTAAGCACCAAAATCAACTTCTGTCACCGCAGCAAATGTTTTTTAAGGTTTACTGAAAGTTTTAAGCCGAATTTGGGGATTTTTGAAGAAAAAAATTTTTGGCCGATTTTTAAGGTCCGGGGCTTACAGAATTTTCCATATGGGTAAATTTATTTCTGGAGAGTTCTGTGTCAAAATTAAGCACCAAAATCAACTTCTGTCACCGCAGCAAATGTTTTTTAAGGTTTACTGAAAGTTTTAAGCCGAATTTGGGGATTTTTAAAGAAAAAAATGTTTGGCCGATTTTTAAGGTCCGGGGCTTACAGAATTTTTCATACGGTCAAATTTATTTCTGGAGAGTTCTGTGTCAAAATTAAGCACCAAAATCAACTTCTGTCACCACAGCAAATGTTTTTTAATGTTTATTGAAAGTTTTTAGCCGAATTTGGGGATTTTTGAAGAAAATCATTTTTTGCTGATTTTTAAGGTCCGGGGCTTACAGAATTTTCCATATGGGTAAATTTATTTCTGGAGAGTTCTGTGTCAAAATTAAGCACCAAAATCAACTTCTGTCACCACAGCAAATGTTTTTTAATGTTTATTGAAAGTTTTAAGCCGAATTTGGGGATTTTTGAAGAAAAACATTTTGGGCCGATTTTTAAGGTCCGGGGCTTACAGAATTTTTCATACGGTCAAATTTATTTCTGGAGAGTTCTGAGTCAAAATTAAGCACCAAAATCAACTTCTGTCACCACAGCAAATCTTTTTTAAAGTTTACTGAAAGTTTTAAGCCGAATTTGGGGATTTTTAAAGAAAAAAATTTGGGGCCGATTTTTAAGGTCCGGGGCTTACAGAATTTTCCATATGGGTAAATTTATTTCTGGAGAGTTCTGTGTCAAAATTAAGCACCAAAATCAACTTCTGTCACCGCAGCAAATGTTTTTTAAGGTTTACTGAAAGTTTTAAGCCGAATTTGGGGATTTTTGAAGAAAAAAATTTTTGTCCGATTTTTAAGGTCCGTGGCTTACAGAATTTTCCATACGGATAAATTTATTTCTGGAGAGTTCTGTGTCAAAATTAAGCACCAAAATCAACTTCTGTCACCATAACAAATCTTTTTTAAGGTTTACTGAAAGTTTTAAGCCGAATTTGGGGATTTTTGAAGAAAAAAATTTTTGGCCGATTTTTAAGGTCCGGGGCTTACAGAATTTTCCATACGGATAAATTTATTTCTGGAGAGTTCTGTGTCAAAATTAAGCACCAAAATCAACTTCTGTCACCATAACAAATCTTTTTTAAGGTTTACTGAAAGTTTTAAGCCGAATTTGGGGATTATTGAAGAAAAAAATTTTGGGTTGATTTTTAAGGTCCGGGGCTTACAGAATTTTCCATATGGGTAAATTTATTTCTGGAGAGTTCTGTTTCAAAATTAAGCACCAAAATCAACTTCTGTCACCGTAGCAAATCTTTTTTACGGTTTACTGAAAGTTTTAAGCCGAATTTGGGGATTATTGAAGAAAAAAATTTTTGGCCAATTTTTAAGGTCCGGGGCTTACAGAATTTTGCATATGGGTAAATGTAATTCTGGAGAGTTCTGTGTCAAAATTAAGCACCAAAATCAACTTCTGTCACCACAGCAAATGTTTTTTTAATGTTTATTGAAAGTTTTTAGCCGAATTTGGGGATTTTTGAAGAAAAACATTTTTGGCTGATTTTTAAGGTCCGGGGCTTACAGAATTTTCCATATGGGTAAATTTATTTCTGGAGAGTTCTGTGTCAAAATTAAGCACCAAAATCAACTTCTGTCACCGCAGCAAATGTTTTTTAAGGTTTACTGAAAGTTTTAAGCCGAATTTGGGGATTTTTGAAGAAAAAAATGTTTGGCCGATTTTTAAGGTCCGGGGCTTACAGAATTTTTCATACGGTCAAATTTATTTCTGGAGAGTTCTGTGTCAAAATTAAACACCAAAATCAACTTCTGTCACCACAGCAAATGTTTTTTAATGTTTATTGAAAGTTTTTAGCCGAATTTGGGGATTTTTGAAGAAAAACATTTTTTGCTGATTTTTAAGGTCCGGGGCTTACAGAATTTTCCATACGGATAAATTTATTTCTGGAGAGTTCTGTGTCAAAATTAAGCACCAAAATCAACTTCTGTCACCATAACAAATCTTTTTTAAGGTTTACTGAAAGTTTTAAGCCGAATTTGGGGTTTTTTGAAGAAAAAAATTTTAGGCCAATTTTTAAGGTCCGGGGCTTACAGAATTTTCCATATGGGTAAATTTATTTCTGGAGAGTTCTGTGTCAAAATTAAGCACCAAAATCAACTTCTGTCACCACAGCAAATGTTTTTTAATGTTTAATGAAAGTTTTAAGCCGAATTTGGGGATTTTTGAAGGAAAACATTTTGGGCCGATTTTTAAGGTCCGGGGCTTACAGAATTTTTCATACGGTCAAATTTATTTCTGGAGAGTTCTGAGTCAAAATTAAGCACCAAAATCAACTTCTGTCACCACAGCAAATCTTTTTTAAGGTTTACTGAAAGTTTTAAGCCGAATTTGGGGATTATTGAAGAAAAACATTTTTGGCTGATTTTTAAGGTCCGGGGCTTACAGAATTTTCCAAACGGGTAAATTTATTTCTGGAGAGTTCTGTGTCAAAATTAAGCACCAAAATCAACTTCTGTCACTGCAGCAAATGTTTTTTAAGGTTTACTGAAAGTTTTAAGCCGAATTTGGGGATTTTTGAAGAAAAAAATTTTTGGCCGATTTTTAAGGTCCGGGGCTTACAGAATTTTTCATACGGTCAAATTTATTTCTGGAGAGTTCTGAGTCAAAATTAAGCACCAAAATCAACTTCTGTCACCACAGCAAATCTTTTTTAAGGTTTACTGAAAGTTTTAAGCCGAATTTGGGGATTTTTGAAGAAAAAATTTTTTGGCCGATTTTAAAGGTCCGGGGCTTACAGAATTTTTCATACAGGTAAATTTATTTCTGGAGAGTTCTGTGTCAAAATTAAGCACCAAAATCAACTTCTGTCACCACAGCAAATCTTTTTTAACGTTTACTGAAAGTTTTAAGCCGAATTTGGTGATTTTTGAAGAAAAAAATTTTTGGCCAATTTTTAAGGTCCGGGGCTTACAGAATTTTTCATACGGTCAAATTTATTTCTGGAGAGTTCTGAGTCAAAATTAAGCACCAAAATCAACTTCTGTCACCACAGCAAATCTTTTTTAACGTTTACTGAAAGTTTTAAGCCGAATTTGGGGATTTTTGAAGAAAAACATTTTTTGCTGATTTTTAAGGTCCGGGGCTTACTGAATTTTCAATACGGATAAATTTATTTCTGGAGAGTTCTGTGTCAAAATTAAGCACCAATATCAACTTCTGTCACTGTAGCAAATCTTTTTTAAGGTTTACGTAAAGTTTTAAGCCGAATTTGGGGATTTTTGAAGAAAAAAATTTTTGGCCGATTTTTAAGGTCCGGGGCTTACAGAATTTTTCATACGGGTAAATATCTTTCTGGAGAGTTCTGAGTCACAATTAAGCACCAAAATCAACTTCTGTCACCGTAGCAAATCTTTTTAAGGTTTACTGAAGGTTTTAAGCCGCATTTGGGGATTTTTGAAGAAAAAAATTTTTGGCCGATTTTTAAGGTCCGGGGCTTACAGAATTTTTCATACGGGTACATTTATTTCTGGAGAGTTCTGAGTCAAAATTAAGCACCAAAATCAACTTCTGTCACCGTAGCAAATCTTTTTAAAGGTTTACTGAAAGTTTTAAGCCGAATTTGGGGATTATTGAAGAAAAAAATTTTAGGTTGATTTTTAAGGTCCGGGGCTTACAGAATTTTTCATACGGGTAAATTTATTTCTGGAGAGTTCTGTGTCAAAATTAAGCACCAAAATCAACTTCTGTCACCGTAGCAAATCTTTTTTACGGTTTACTGAAAGTTTTAAGCCGAATTTGGGGATTTTTGAAGAAAAAAATTTGGGGCCGATTTTTAAGGTCCGGGGCTTACAGAATTTTCCATATGGGTAAATTTATTTCTGGAGAGTTCTGTGTCAAAATTAAGCACCAAAATCAACTTCTGTCACTGCATCAAATGTTTTTTAAGGTTTACTGAAAGTTTTAAGCCGAATTTGGGGATTTTTCAAGAAAAAAATTTTTGGCCGATTTTTAAGGTCCAGGGCTTACAGAATTTTTCATACGGTCAAATTTATTTCTGGAGAGTTCTGAGTCAAAATTAAACACCAAAATCAACTTCTGTCACCACAGCAAATGTTTTTTAATGTTTATTAAAAGTTTTTAGCCGAATTTGGGGATTTATGAAGAAAAACATTTTTTGCTGATTTTTAAGGTCCGGGGCTTACAGAATTTTCCATACGGATAAATTTATTTCTGGAGAGTTCTGTGTCAAAATTAAGCACCAAAATCAACTTCTGTCACCATAGCAAATCTTTTTTAAGGTTTACTGAAAGTTTTAAGCCGAATTTGGGGATTTTTGAAGAAAAAAATTTTTGGCCAATTTTTAATGTCCGGGGCTTACAGAATTTTCCATATGGGTAAATGTATTTCTGGAGAGTTCTGTGTCAAAATTAAGCACCAAAATCAACTTCTGTCACCACAGCAAATGTTTTTTAATGTTTATTAAAAGTTTTTAGCCGAATTTGGGGATTTTTGAAGAAAAACATTTTTTGCTGATTTTTAAGGTCCGGGGCTTACAGAATTTTCCATACGGATAAATTTATTTCTGGAGAGTTCTGTGTCAAAATTAAGCACCAAAATCAACTTCTGTCACCATAGCAAATCTTTTTTAAGGTTTACTGAAAGTTTTAAGCCGAATTTGGGGATTTTTGAAGAAAAAAATTTTTGGCCAATTTTTAATGTCCGGGGCTTACAGAATTTTCCATATGGGTAAATGTATTTCTGGAGAGTTCTGTGTCAAAATTAAGCACCAAAATCAACTTCTGTCACCGCAGCAAATCTTTTTTAAGGTTTACTGAAAGTTTTAAGCCGAATTTGGGGATTATTGAAGAAAAACATTTTTGGCTGATTTTTAATGTCCGGGGCTTACAGAATTTTTCATATGGGTAAATTTATTTCTGGAGAGTTCTGTGTCAAAATTAAGCACCAAAATCAACTTCTGTCACCGTAGCAAATCTTTTTTACGGTTTACTGAAAGTTTTAAGCCGAATTTGGGGTTTTTTGAAGAAAAAAATTTTTGGCCAATTTTTAATGTCCGGGGCTTACAGAATTTTTCATACGGGTAAATGTAATTCTGGAGAGTTCTGTGTCAAAATTAAGCACCAAAATCAACTTCTGTCACCACAGCAAATGTTTTTTAATGTTTATAGAAAGTTTTTAGCCGAATTTGGGGATTTTTGAAGAAAAAAAAATTTTGCTGATTTTTAAGGTCCAGGGCTTACAGAATTTTCCATACGGATAAATTTATTTCTGGAGAGTTCTGTGTCAAAATTAAGCACCAAAATCAACTTCTGTCACCGTAGCAAATGTTTTTTAAGGTTTACTGAAAGTTTTAAGCCGAATTTGGGGATTTTTGAAGAAAAAAATTTTTGGCCGATTTTTAAGGTCCGGGGCTTACAGATTTTTTCATACGGGTAAATTTCTTTCTGGAGAGTTCTGAGTCAAAATTAAGCACCAAAATCAACTTCTGTCACCACAGCAAATCTTTTTTAAGGTTTACTGAAAGTTTTAAGCCGAATTTGGGGATTTTTGAAGAAAACTATTTTTGGCCGATTTTTAAGGTCCGGGGCTTACAGAATTTTTCATACGGGTAAATTTATTTCTGGAGAGTTCTGTGTCAAAATTAAGCACCAAAATCAACTTCTGTCACCGTAGCAAATGTTTTTTAAGGTTTAATGAAAGTTTTAAGCCGAATTTGGGGATTTTTGAAGAAAAAAATTTTTGGCCGATTTTTAAGGTCCGGGGCTTACAGAATTTTTCATACGGGTAAATTTATTTCTGGAGAGTTCTGAGTCAAAATTAAGCACCAAAATCAACTTCTGTCACCGTAGCAAATCTTTTTTAAGGTTTACTGAAAGTTTTAAGCTGAATTTGGGGATTATTGAAGAAAAAAATTTTTGGTTGATTTTTAAGATCCGGGGCTTACAGAATTTTTCATACGGGTAAATTTATTTCTGGAGAGTTCTGTGTCAAAATTAAGCACCAAAATCAACTTCTGTCACCGTAGCAAATCTTTTTTACGGTTTACTGAAAGTTTTAAGCCGAATTTGGGGTTTTTTGAAGAAAAAAATTTTTGGCCAATTTTTAAGGTCCGGGGCTTACAGAATTTTGCATATGGGTAAATGTAATTCTGGAGAGTTCTGTGTCAAAATTAAGCACCAAAATCAACTTCTGTCACCACAGCAAATGTTTTTTTTAATGTTTATTGAAAGTTTTTAGCCGAATTTGGGATTTTTGAAGAAAAACATTTTTGGCTGATTTTTAAGGTCCGGGGCTTACAGAATTTTCCATACGGGTAAATTTATTTCTGGAGAGTTCTGTGTCAAAATTAAGCACCAAAATCAACTTCTGTCACCGCAGCAAATGTTTTTTAAGGTTTACTGAAAGTTTTAAGCCGAATTTGGGGATTTTTGAAGAAAAAAATTTTTGGCCGATTTTTAAGGTCCGGGGCTTACAGAATTTTCCATATGGGTAAATTTATTTCTGGAGAGTTCTGTGTCAAAATTAAGCACCAAAATCAACTTCTGTCACCGCAGCAAATGTTTTTTAAGGTTTACTGAAAGTTTTAAGCCGAATTTGGGGATTTTTGAAGAAAAAAATGTTTGGCCGATTTTTAAGGTCCGGGGCTTACAGAATTTTTCACACGGTCAAATTTATTTCTGGAGAGTTCTGTGTCAAAATTAAGCACCAAAATCAACTTCTGTCACCACAGCAAATGTTTTTTAATGTTTATTGAAAGTTTTTAGCCGAATTTGGGGATTTTTGAAGAAAAACATTTTTTGCTGATTTTTAAGGTCCGGGGCTTACAGAATTTTCCATACGGATAAATTTATTTCTGGAGAGTTCTGTGTCAAAATTAAGCACCAAAATCAACTTCTGTCACCATAACAAATCTTTTTTAAGGTTTACTGAAAGTTTTAAGCCGAATTTGGGGTTTTTTGAAGAAAAAAATTTTAGGCCAATTTTTAAGGTCCGGGGCTTACAGAATTTTCCATAGGGGTAAATTTATTTCTGGAGAGTTCTGTGTCAAAATTAAGCACCAAAATCAACTTCTGTCACCACAGCAAATGTTTTTTAAAGTTTATGGAAAGTTTTAAGCCGAATTTGGGGATTTTTGAAGAAAAAAATTTTTGGCCGATTTTTAAGGTCCGGGGCCTACAGAATTTTTCATACGGGTACATTTATTTCTGGAGAGTTCTGAGTCAAAATTAAGCACCAAAATCAACTTCTGTCGCCACAGCAAATCTTTTTTAAGGTTTACTGAAAGATTTAAGCCGAATTTGGGGATTTTTGAAGAAAAAAATTTTTGGCCGATTTTTAAGGTCCGGGGCTTACAGAATTTTTCATACGGTCAAATTTATTTCTGGAGAGTTCCGAGGCAAAATTAAGCACCAAAATCAACTTCAGTCACCGTTGCAAATCTTTTTTAAGGTTTACTGAAAGTTTTAAGCCGAATTTGGGGATTATTGAAGAAAAAAATTTTTTGCTGATTTTTAAGGTCCAGGGCTTACAGAATTTTCCATACGGATAAATTTATTTCTGGAGAGTTCTGTGTCAAAATTAAGCACCAAAATCAACTTCTGTCACCACAGCAAATGTTTTTTAACGTTTACTGAAAGTTTTAAGCCGAATTTGGGGATTTTTGAAGAAAAAAATTTTTGGCCAATTTTTAAGGACCGGGGCTTACAGAATTTTTCATACGGGTAAATGTCATTCTGGAGAGTTCTGTCAAAATTAAGCACCAAAATCAACTTCTGTCACCACAGCAAATGTTTTTTTAATGTTTATTGAAAGTTTTTAGCCGAATTTGAAGATTTTTGAAGAAAAACATATTTGGCTGATTTTTAAGGTCCGGGGCTTACAGAATTTTCCATACGGATAAATTTATTTCTGGAGAGTTCTGTGTCAAAATTAAGCACCAAAATCAACTTCTGTCACCATAGCAAATCT
This sequence comes from Taudactylus pleione, assembly GCA_031769625.1. Classification (NCBI taxonomy): domain Eukaryota; kingdom Metazoa; phylum Chordata; class Amphibia; order Anura; family Myobatrachidae; genus Taudactylus; species Taudactylus pleione. The sequence continues at coordinate 41,469 of JAUIMM010003853.1, forward strand.
TTTTTAAGGTTTACTGAAAGTTTTAAGCCGAATTTGGGGTTTTTTGAAGAAAAAAATTTTAGGTCAATTTTTAAGGTCCGGGGCTTACAGAATTTTCCATATGGGTAAATGTATTTCTGGAGAGTTCTGTGTCAAAATTAAGCACCAAAATCAACTTCTGTCACCACAGCAAATGTTTTTTAATGTTTATTGAAAGTTTTAAGCCGAATTTGGGGATTTTTGAAGAAAAACATTTTTGGCTGATTTTTAAGGTCCGGGGCTTACAGAATTTTCCATATGGATAAATTTATTTCTGGAAAGTTCTGTGTCAAAATTAAGCACCAAAATCAACTTCTGTCACCGTAGCAAATCTTTTTAAGGTTTACTGAAAGTTTTAAGCTGAATTTCGGGATTTTTGAAGAAAAAAATTTTTGGCCTATTTTTAAGGTCCGGGGCTTACAGAATTTTTCATATGGGTAAATTTATTTCTGGAGAGTTCTGTGTCAAAATTAAGCACCAAAATCAACTTCTGTCACCGTAGCAAATGTTTTTTAAGGTTTATTGAAAGTTTTAAGCCGAATTTGGGGAATTTTGAAGAAAAAAATTTTTGGCCGATTTTTAAGGTCCTGGGCTTACAGAATTTTTCATACGGGTAAATTTATTTCTGGAGAGTTCTGAGTCAAAATTAAGCACCAAAATCAACTTCTGTCACCGTAGCAAATCTTTTTTAAGGTTTACTGAAAGTTTTAAGCCGAATTTGGGGATTATTAAAGAAAAACATTTTTGGCTGATTTTTAAGGTCCGGGGCTTACAGAATTTTCCAAACGGGTAAATTTATTTCTGGAGAGTTCTGTGTCAAAATTAAGCACCAAAATCAACTTCTGTCACCGCAGCAAATGTTTTTTAAGGTTTACTGAAAGTTTTAAGCCGAATTTGGGGATTTTTGAAGAAAAAAATTTTTGGCCGATTTTTAAGGACCGGGGCTTACAGAATTTTTCATACGGTCAAATTTATTTCTGGAGAGTTCTGAGTCAAAATTAAGCACCAAAATCAACTTCTGTCACCACAGCAAATCTTTTTTAAGGTTTACTGAAAGTTTTAAGCCAAATTTGGGGATTTTTGAAGAAAAAATTTTTTGGCCGATTTTAAAGGTCCGGGGCTTACAGAATTTTTCATACAGGTAAATTTATTTCTGGAGAGTTCTGTGTCAAAATTAAGCACCAAAATCAACTTCTGTCACCACAGCAAATCTTTTTTAACGTTTACTGAAAGTTTTAAGCCGAATTTGGGGATTTTTGAAGAAAAAAATATTGGGCCGATTTATAAGGTCCGGGGCTTACAGAATTTTCCATATGGGTAAATTTATTTCTGGAGAGTTCTGTGTCAAAATTATGCACCAAAAACAACTTCTGTCACCACAGCAAATGTTTTTTAATGTTTATTGAAAGTTTTTAGCCGAATTTGGGGATTTTTGAAGAAAAACATTTTTGGCTGATTTTTAAGGTCCGGAGCTTACAGAATTTTTCATACGGGTACATTTATTTCTGGAGAGTTCTGAGTCAAAATTAAGCACCAAAATCAACTTCTGTCACCGTAGCAAATCTTTTTAAAGGTTTACTGAAAGTTTTAAGCCGAATTTGGGGATTATTGAAGAAAAAAAATTTAGGTTGATTTTTAAGGTCCGGGGCTTACAGAATTTTTCATACGGGTAAATTTATTTCTGGAGAGTTCTGTGTCAAAATTAAGCACCAAAATCAACTTCTGTCACCGTAGCAAATCTTTTTTACGGTTTACTGAAAGTTTTAAGCCGAATTTGGGGATTTTTGAAGAAAAAAATTTGGGGCCGATTTTTAAGGTCCGGGGCT
>JAUIMM010003854.1:0-23188 GCA_031769625.1 Taudactylus pleione
GTGGTACATGGCATAGAATATGGTGTATAGTGGTACATAGTATAGAATGTGATGTAGAGCTGTATAGTGGTACATAGTGTAGAATATGATGTATAGTGGTACATAGTATAGAATGTGGTGTAGAGCTGTATCATGGTACATAGTGTAGAATTTGGTATAGAGCTGTATAGTGGTACATAGTATAGAATATGGTGTATAGAGGTACATAGTATAGAATATTGTGTATAGTGGTACATAGTATAGAATGTGGTGTATAGTGGTATATGGTGTAGAGCTGTACAGTGGCACATAGTGTAGAATGTGGTGTATAGTAGTACATAGTATAGAATACGGTGTAGAGCTGTATATTAGTACATAGTATAGAATATGGTGTAGTGTTGTATAGTGGTACATAGTATAGAATATGGTGTAGAGCTGTATAGTTGTACATTGTATAAAAAATGGTGTATAGTGGGAAAAAGTATAGAATGTGGTGTATAGTGGTACATAGTATGAAATATGGTATATAGAGGTACATAGTATAGAATATGGTGTATAGTGTTACATAGTCTAGAATATGGTGTATAGTGGTTCACAGAATATGATGTATAGCGGTACATAGTATAGAATGTGGTGTAGAGCTGAATAGTGGTACATAGTATAGAATATGGTGTATAGTGGTACATAGTATAGAATGTGGTGTAGAGCTGTATAGTGGTACATAGTATAGAATGTGGTGTATGGTGCTACATACTATAGAATATGGTGTATAGAGGTATTTAGTATAGAATGTGGTCGATAGTAGTATATAGTATAGAATGTGTTGTAGAGCTTTATAGTGGAACATAGCATAGAATATAGTGTAGAGGTTTATAGTGGTACATAGTATAGAATATGGTGTATAGTGGTAAATAGTATAAAATATGGTGTAGAGCTGTATAGTTGTTCATAGTATAGAATATGGTGTATAGTGGTATATACATAGTATAGAATATGGGGTAGAGCTGTATAGTTGTATATCATATAGAATATGGTGTATAGTTGAACATTGTATAGAATATGGTTAATAGTGGTATATAGTATAGAATATGGTGTATAGAGGTAAATAGTATAGAGTATGGTGTATAGTGGTACATAGTATAGAATGTGGTGAAGAGCTGTAAAATGGTACATAGTATAGGATGTGGTGTATAGTGGTATATAGTATAGAATATGGAGTATAGAGGTACATAGTATAGAATATGGTGTATAGTAGTACATAGTCTAGAATGTGGTGTATAGTGGTATATAGTATAGAATGTGGTGAAGAGCTGTAAAATGGTACATAGTATAGGATGTGGTGTATAGTGGTACATCGCATAGAATATGGTGTATAGTGGTACAAAGTATAGAATATGGTGTATAGAGGAACATAGTATAGAATATGGGGTATAGTGGTACATAGTATAGAATGCAGTGTATAGTGGTACATAGTGGTACATAGTATAGAATGTGGTGTAGTGGTACATGGTATAGAATGTGGTGTATAGTGGTGTATGGTGTAGAGCTGTATAGTGGTACATAGTATAGAATGTGGTGTATAGTAGTACATAGTATAGAATACGGTGTAGAGCTGTATAGTAGTACATAGAATAGAATATGGTGTGTAGAGGTACATAGTATAGAATGTGTTGTAGAGCTGTATAGTGGTACATAGTATAGAATATGGTGTATAGTGGTACATAGTATAGAATATGGTGTATAGAGGAACATAGTTTAGAATGTGGTGTAGAGATGTATAGTGGTACATAGTGTAGAATATGGTGTATTGTGGTACATTGTATAGAATATGGTGTATAGTGGTACATAGTATAGAATATGGTGTATAGAGGAACATAGTATAGAATATGGGGTATAGTGGTACATAGTATAGAATGCAGTGTATAGTGGTACATAGTGGTACATAGTATAGAATGTGGTGTAGTGGTACATAGTATAGAATGTGGTTGATAGTGGTGTATGGTGTAGAGCTGTATAGTGGTACATAGTATAGAATGTGGTGTATAGTAGTACATAGTATAGAATACGGTGTAGAGCTGTATAGTAGTACATAGAATAGAATATGGTGTGTAGAGGTACATAGTATAGAATGTGTTGTAGAGCTGTATAGTGGTACATAGTATAGAATATGGTCTATATTGGTACATAGTATAGAATATGGTGTATAGAGGAACATAGTATAGAATGTGGTGTAGAGATGTATAGTGGTACATAGTGTAGAATATGGTGTATTGTGGTACATTGTATAGAATATGGTGTATAGTGGTACATAGTATAGAATATGGTGTATAGAGGTACATAGTATAGAATATGGTGTATAGATCTACATAGTATAGAATATGGTATATAGTGGTACATAGTCTAGAATATGGTGTAGAGCTGTATAGTGGTACATAGAATAGAATATGGTCTAGAGCTGTATAGTGGTACATAGTATACAATAGCGTGTATAGTGGTATATAGTATAGAATATGGTGAATAGCTGTACAGTGCTGTATAGTATAGAGTATTGTGTATAGTGATACATAGCATAGAATACGGTGTAGAGATGTTAAGTGGTACGTAGTATAGAATATGGTGTATAGTGCTACATAGTATAGAATATGGTGTATAGTGGCATATAGTACAGAATGTGGTGTAGAGCTGTATAGTGGTACATAGTATAGAATATGGTGTATAGTGGTACATAGTATAGAATGTGGTGTAAAGTGGTACATAGTATAGAATATGGTTTATAGTGGTATATAATATAGAATATGATGTAGAGCTGTATTGTGGTACATAGTATAGAATAAGGTGTATAGTGGTACATAGTATAGAATAAGGTGTATAGTGGTACATGGTATAGAATATGGGGTAGAGCTGTATAGTGGTATATAGTATAGAATATGGTGTATAGTGGTACATAGTATAGAATATGGTGTATAGAGGTACATAGTATAGAATATGGTGTAAAGTGGTACATAGTATAGAATATGGTGTATACTTGGTACATAGTATATGGTGTATTGTGGTACATTGTATTGAATGTGGTGTAGAGCTGTATAGTGGTTCACAGTATAGAATATGGTGTATAGTGGTACAAAGTATAGAATGTGATGAAGTGCTGTATAGTGGTACATAGTATAGAATATGTTGTATAGTGGAACATAGTATAGAATGTGGTGTAGCGCTGTATAATGGTATTTAGTATAAAATGTGGTATAGAGCTGTATAGTGGTATATAGTATAGAATGTGGTGTATAGTGATACATAGTATAGAATAAGGTGAATAGTGATATATAGTATAGAATGTCGTTTATAGTGGTACATAGTATAGAATATGGTGTATAGTAGTATATAGTATAGAACATGATGTAGAGCTGAATATTGGTATATAGTATAAAATATGGTGTAGAGCTGTATAGTGGTGCATAGAATAGTATGTGGTGTATAGTAGTATAAAGAATAGAAAGTGGTACAGAGCTGTATAGTGGTACATGGCATAGAATATGGGGTAGAGCTGTTAAGTGGTATATAGTATAGAATATGGTGTAAAGTGGTACATAGTCTAGAATATGTTGTATAGTGGTATATAGTATAGAATATGGTGTATAGTGGTACATAGTATAGAATATGGTGTATAGTGGTACATAGTATAGAATGTTATTTATAGTGGTACATAGTATAGAATATGGTGTATAGTGGTATATAGTATAGAACATGGTGTAGAGCTGTATAGTGTTACATAGTATAGAATATGATTAATAGTGGTACATAGTATAGAATGTGGTGTATAGTAGTATATAGTATAGAATATGGTGTAGAGCTGTACAGTGGTACATAGTATAGAATGTTGTGCAGAGCTGTATAGTGGTACATGGCATAGAATATGGGGTAGAGCTGTATAGTGGTATATAGTATAGAATATGGTGTATAGTGGTACATAGTATAGAATGTGATGTAGAGCTGTATAGTGGTACATAGTGTAGAATATGATGTATAGTGGTACATAGTATAGAATGTGGTGTAGAGATGTATTATGGTACATAGTGTAGAATTTGGTATAGAGCTGTATAGTGGTACATAGTATAGAATATGGTGTATAGAGGTACATAGTATAGAATATTGTGTATAGTGGTACATAGTATAGAATGTGGTGTATAGTGGTATATGGTGTAGAGCTGTACAGTGGTACATAGTGTAGAATGTGGTGTATAGTAGTACATAGTATAGAATACGGTGTAGAGCTGTATATTAGTACATAGTATAGAATATGGTGTAGTGTTGTATAGTGGTACATAGTATAGAATATGGTGTAGAGCTGTATAGTTGTACATTGTATAAAAAATGGGGTATAGTGGGAAAAAGTATAGTATGTGGTGTATAGTGGTACATAGTATGAAATATGGTATATAGAGGTACATAGTATAGAATATGGTGTATAGTGTTACATAGTCTAGAATATGGTGTATAGTGGTTCACAGAATATGATGTATAGCGGTACATAGTATAGAATGTGGTGTAGAGCTGAATAGTGGTACATAGTATAGAATATGGTGTATAGTGGTACATAGTATAGAATGTGGTGTAGAGCTGTATAGTGGTACATAGTATAGAATGTGGTGTATGGTGCTACATACTATAGAATATGGTGTATAGAGGTATTTAGTATAGAATGTGGTCGATAGTAGTATATAGTATAGAATGTGTTGTAGAGCTTTATAGTGGAACATAGCATAGAATATAGTGTAGAGGTTTATAGTGGTACATAGTATAGAATATGGTGTATAGTGGTAAATAGTATAGAATATGGTGTAGAGCTGTATAGTTGTTCTTAGTATAGAATATGGTGTATAGTGGTATATACATAGTATAGAATATGGGGTAGAGCTGTATAGTTGTATATCATATAGAATATGGTGTATAGTTGTACATTGTATAGAATATGGTTAATAGTGGTATATAGTATAGAATATGGTGTATAGAGGTAAATAGTATAGAGTATGGTGTATAGTGGTACATAGTATTGAATGTGGTGAAGAGCTGTATAATGGTACATAGTATAGGATGTGGTGTATAGTGGTATATAGTATAGAATATGGTGTATAGAGGTACATAGTATAGAATATGGTGTATAGTAGTACATAGTCTAGAATGTGGTGTATAGTGGCATATAGTATAGAATGTGGTGTAGAGCTGTATAGTGGTACATCGCATAGAATATGGTGTATAGTGGTACAAAGTATAGAATATGGTGTATAGAGGAACATAGTATAGAATATGGGGTATAGTGGTACATAGTATAGAATGCAGTGTATAGTGGTACATAGTGGTACATAGTATAGAATGTGGTGTAGTGGTACATGGTATAGAATGTGGTGTATAGTGGTGTATGGTGTAGAGATGTATAGTGGTACATAGTATAGAATGTGGTGTATAGTAGTACATAGTATAGAATACGGTGTAGAGCTGTATAGTAGTACATAGAATAGAATATGGTGTGTAGAGGTACATAGTATAGAATGTGTTGTAGAGCTGTATAGTGGTACATAGTATAGAATATGGTGTATAGTGTTACATAGTATAGAATATGGTGTATAGAGGAACATAGTATAGAATGTGGTGTAGAGATGTATAGTGGTACATAGTGTAGAATATGGTGTATTGTGGTACATTGTATAGAATATGGTGTATAGTGGTACATAGTATAGAATATGGTGTATAGAGGAACATAGTATAGAATATGGGGTATAGTGGTACATAGTATAGAATGCTGTGTATAGTGGTACATAGTGGTACATAGTATAGAATGTGGTGTAGTGGTACATAGTATAGAATGTGGTTGATAGTGGTGTATGGTGTAGAGCTGTATAGTGGTACATAGTATAGAATGTGGTATATAGTAGTACATAGTATAGAATACGGTGTAGAGCTGTATAGTAGTACATAGAATAGAATATGGTGTGTAGAGGTACATAGTATAGAATGTGTTGTAGAGCTGTATAGTGGTACATAGTATAGAATATGGTGTATAGTGGTACATAGTATAGAATATGGTGTATAGAGGAACATAGTATAGAATGTGGTGTAGAGATGTATAGTGGTACATAGTGTAGAATATGGTGTATTGTGGTACATTGTATAGAATATGGTGTATAGTGGTACATAGTATTGAATATGGTGTATAGAGGTACATAGTATAGAATATGGTGTATAGATCTACATAGTATAGAATATGGTATATAGTGGTACATAGTCTAGAATATGGTGTAGAGCTGTATAGTGGTACATAGAATAGAATATGGTCTAGAGCTGTATAGTGGTACATAGTATACAATAGCGTGTATAGTGGTATATAGTATAGAATATGGTGAATAGCTGTACAGTGGTGTATAGTATAGAGTATTGTGTATAGTGATACATAGAATAGAATACGGTGTAGAGATGTTAAGTGGTACGTAGTATAGAATATGGTGTATAGTGCTACATAGTATAGAATATGGTGTATAGTGGCATATAGTACAGAATGTGGTGTAGAGCTGTGTAGTGGTACATAGTATAGAATATGGTGTATAGTGGTACATAGTATAGAATATGGTGTATAGTGGTACATAGTATAGAATGTGGTGTAAAGTGGTACATAGTATAGAATATGGTGTATAGTGGTATATAATATAGAATATGATGTAGAGCTGTATTGTGGTACATAGTATAGAATAAGGTGTATAGTGGTACATAGTATAGAATATGGTGTATAGCACATAGTATAGAATAAGGTGTATAGTGGTACATGGTATAGAATATGGGGTAGAGCTGTATAGTGGTATATAGTATAGAATATGGTGTATAGTGGTACATAGTATAGAATATGGTGTATAGAGGTACATAGTATAGAATATGGTGTAAAGTGGTACATAGTATAGAATATGGTGTATACTTGGTACATAGTATATGGTGTATTGTGGTACATTGTATTGAATGTGGTGTAGAGCTGTATAGTGGTTCATAGTATAGAATATGGTGTATAGTGGTACATAGTATAGAATGTGATGAAGTGCTGTATAGTGGTACATAGTATAGAATATGTTGTATAGTGGAACATAGTATAGAATGTGGTGTAGCGCTGTATAATGGTATTTAGTATAAAATGTGGTATAGAGCTGTATAGTGGTATATAGTATAGAATGTGGTGTAGAGTGATACATAGTATAGAATAAGGTGTATAGTGATATATAGTATAGAATGTCGTTTATAGTGGTACATAGTATAGAATATGGTGTATAGTATTATATAGTATAGAACATGGTGTAGAGCTGAATATTGGTATATAGTATAAAATATGGTGTAGAGCTGTATAGTGGTACATAGAATAGTATGTGGTGTATAGTAGTATATAGTATAGAAAGTGGTACAGAGCTGTATAGTGGTACATGGCATAGAATATGGGGTAGAGCTGTTAAGTTGTATATAGAATAGAATATGGTGTAAATTGGTACATTGTCTAGAATATGTTGTATAGAGGTACATAGTATAGAATATGGTGTATAGAGGTACAAAGTATAGAATATGGTGTTTAGTGTTACATAGGAGAGAATGTGATGTAGAGCTGTATAGTGGTACATAGTATAGAATATGATGTATAGTGGTACATAGTATAGAATGTGGTGTAGAGCTGTATAATGGTACATAGTATTGAATTTGGTATAGAACTGTATAGTGGTACATAGTATAGAATATGGTGTATAGTCGTATATAGTATAGAATATGGTATAGAACTGTATAGTGGTATATAGTATAGAATATGGTGTATAGAGATACATAGTATAGAATATGGTGTAGAGGTGAATAGTGGTACATAGTATAGAATATGGTGTATAGTGGTATATAGTATAGAATATGGTGTATAGCTGTACAGTGGTGCATAGTATAGAGTATTGTGTACAGTGATACATAGCATAGAATATGGTGTAGAGATGTATAGTGGTACATAGTATAGAATATGGTGTAGAGCTGTATAGTGGTACATAGTATAGAATATGGTGTGTAGAGGGACATAGTATAGAATGTGTTGTAGAGCTGTATAGTGGTACATAGTATAGAATATGGTGTATAGTTGTATATAGTATAGAATATGGTTTATAGAGAAACATAGTATAGAATGTGGTGTAGAGATGTATAGTGGTACATAGTATAGAATATGGTGTATTGTGGTACATTGTATAGAATGTGGTGTATAGTGGTACATAGTATAGAATATGGTGTACAGAGGTACATAGTATAGAATATGGTGTATAGTGCTACATAGTATAGAATGTGTTGTATATTGGTACATAGTACAAAATATGGTGTTTAGCGGTATATAGTATAGAATATGGTATATAGTGGTAAATAGTATAGAATATGGTGTATTGTGGTACATAGTATAGAATATGGTGTATAGTGGTACATAGTATAGAATATGGTGTATAGTGGTACATAGTATAGAATATGGTGTATAGTGCTACATAGTATAGAATGTGGTGTGTAGTGGTACATAGTATAAATTTTGGTGTATAGAGGTACATAGTATAGAATATGGTGTATAGTGGTACATAGTATAGAATATGGTGTATAGTGCTACATAGTATAGAATGTGGTGTGTAGTGGTACATAGTATAAATTATGGTGTATAGAGGTACATAGTATAGAATATGTGGTATAGTGGTACATAGTCTAGAATGTGGTGTATAGTGGTAAATAGAATATGGTGTATAGTGGTACATAGTATAGAATGTGGTGTAGAGCTGTATAGTGGTACATAGTATAGAATATGGTGTATAGTGGTGCATAGTATAGAATATGGTGTAGAGCTGTATAATGGTACATAGTATAGAATGTGGTGTTTAGTGGTACATAGTATAGAATGTGATTTAGAGCTGTATAATGGTACATAGTATAGAATATGGAGTTTAGTGGTACATAGTCTAGATTGTGGTGTATAGTGGTACATATTATAGAATATAGTGTACAGTGGTACATATTATAGAATGTGGTGTAGAGCTGTATAGTGGTACATAGTATATATTGTGGTGTAGAGCTGTATAATGGTACATAGTATAGAATGTGGTGTATAGTGTTACATTTTATAGAATATGGTGTATAGCGGTACATAGTATAGAATGTGGTGTATAGTAGTATATAGTATAGAATATGGTGTAGAGCTGTATAGTGGTACACAGTATAGAATGTGGTATACAGCTGTATAGTGGTACATAATATAGAATATGGTGTAGAGGTGAACAGTGGTACATAGTATAGAATATGGTGTATAGTGGTATATAGTATAGAATATGGTGTAGAGCTATATAGTGGTTCATAGTATAGAAAATGGTGTATAGTAGTACATAGTATAGAAAATGGGGTGAGCTATATAGTTGTTTATAGTATAGAATATGGTTTATAGTGGTACATAGTTTAGAATATGGTGTATAGTGGTATATAGTATAGAATATGGTGTATAGAGGTACATAGTATAGAATATGGTGTATAGATCTACATAGTATAGAATATGGTATATAGTGGTACATAGTCTAGAATATGGTGTAGAGCTGTATAGTGGTACATAGAATAGAATATGGTGTAGAGCTGTATAGTGGTACATAGTATACAATAGCGTGTATAGTGGTATATAGTATAGAATATGGTGTATAGCTGTACAGTGGTGTATAGTATAGAGTATTGTGTATAGTGATACATAGCATAGAATACGGTGTAGAGATGTTAAGTGGTATGTAGTATAGAATATGTTGTATAGTGCTACATAGTATAGAATATGGTGTATAGTGGCATATAGTACAGAATGTGGTGTAGAGCTGTATAGTGGTACATAGTATAGAATATGGTGTATAGTGGTACATAGTATAGAATATGGAGTATAGTGGTACATAGTATAGAATGTGGTGTAAAGTGGTACATTGTATAGAATATGGTGTATAGTGGTATATAATATAGAATATGATGTAGAGCTGTATTGTGGTACATAGTATAGAATATGGTGTATAGTGGTACATAGTATAGAATATGGTGTATAGCACATAGTATAGAATAAGGTGTATAGTGGTACATGGTATAGAATATGGGGTAGAGCTGTATAGTGGTATATAGTATAGAATATGGTGTATAGTGGTACATAGTATAGAATATGGTGTATAGAGGTACATAGTATAGAATATGGTGTAAAGTGGTATATAGTATAGAATATGGTGTATTCTTGGTACATAGTATATGGTGCATTGTGGTACATTGTATAGAATGTGGTGTAGAGCTGTATAGTGGTTCATAGTATAGAATATGGTGTATAGTGGTACATAGTATAGAATGTGATGAAGAGCTGTATAGTGGTACATAGTATAGAATATGTTGTATAATGGAACATAGAATAGAATGTGGTGTAGCGCTGTATAATGGTATTTAGTATAAAATGTGGTATAGAGCTGTATAGTGGTATATTGTATAGAATGTGGTGTATAGTGATACATAGTATAGAATAAGGTGTATAGTGATATATAGTATAGAATGTCGTTTATAGTGGTACATAGTATAGAATATGGTGTATAGTATTATATAGTATAGAACATGGTGTAGAGCTGAATATTGGTATATAGTATAAAATATGGTGTAGAGCTGTATAGTGGTACATAGAATAGTATGTGGTGTATAGTAGTATATAGTATAGAAAGTGGTACAGAGCTGTACAGTGGTACATGGCATAGAATATTGGGTAGAGCTGTTAAGTTGTATATCGTATAGAATATGGTGTAAATTGGTACATTGTCTAGAATATGTTGTATAGAGGTACATAGTATAGAATATGGTGTATAGAGTTACAAAGTATAGAATATGGTGTTTAGTGTTACATAGTATAGAATGTGATGTAGAGCTGTATAGTGGTACATAGTATAGAATATGATGTATAGTGGTACATAGTATAGAATGTGGTGTAGAGCTGTACAATGGTACATAGTATTGAATTTGGTATAGAACTGTATAGTGGTACATAGTATAGAATATGGTGTATAGTCGTATATAGTATAGAATATGGTATAGAACTGTATAGTGGTATATAGTATAGAATATGGTGTATAGAGATACATAGTATAGAATATGGTGTAGAGCTGTATAGTGGTACATAGTATAAAATATGTTGTATAGTGGTATATAGAATAGAATATGGTGTAAAGTGGTACACAGTATAGAATATGGTGTATAGTAGTACATAGCATAGAATGTGGTGTATAGTGGAACATAGTATAGAATATGCTGTATAGTGGTACATAGTTTAGAATATGGTGTATAGTGGTACATGGCATAGAATGTGGTGTATAGTGGTACATAGTATAGAACATGGTGTAGAGCTGTATAGTGGTACTTAGTATAGAATATGGTGTTCAGCTGTATAGTGGTACATAGTATAGAATATGGTGTATAGTTTGTGGTACATAGCATAAAATATGGTGTAGAGCTGTATAGTGGTACATAGTATAGAATATGGTGCATAGTGATACATATTATAGAATATGGTGTATAGTGATACATAGTATAGAATATGGTGTATAGTGGTACATGGTATAGATTACGGGGTAGAGCTGTATAGTGGTATATAGTATAGAATATGGTGTATAGTGGTACATAGTATAGAATATGGTGTATAGAGGTACAGAGTATAGAATATGGTGTATAGTGGTACATAGTATAGAATATGGTGAATAGTGGTACATAGAATATGGTGTATTGTGGTACATTGTATAGAATGTGGTTTAAAGCTTTATAGTGGTACATAGTATAGAATGTGGTGTATAGTGGTACATAATATAGAATGTGATGAAGAGCTGTATTGTATTGTATTGTATTGTATTTATTGTTGTCATCAGCAAAACAAGTTTGACAGACGAAATTACATTGCACTTTTTTAAAACAGTGAATAGCAATCCATGGTAAAGATTATCACAAACAATTTCACAAAAATAATAAAATTAAAATTAACTAAAGAGATACAATCATAGCATTCAACATGCGCACAGCAGATGGAAGAAAACTAACCCTCAAGCGACTCGTACGTGCCCGAAGTACTCTAAACCGCTTTAAAGATGGGAGCTTATCAAAAAATTCATGAAATGGATGGCTTGGATCCGATATGATACCTTTGGTTCTCTTTAGAACCCTAAGCCCATAAACATCATGAATAGTTGGCAACTGCACGCCAATGATTTTGCTGGCGGTCCTAACAACCCGTTCCAGTGCACTTCTTTCACTCGCTGTGCAGTTGCCATACCAGATAATGATACCAAACGTCAGAATGCTCTCAATTGAGCATCTGTAAAAGTTTAGCATAGTTACTTTGCTAACTCCCGAGGCCCTCAAACGTCTTAGGAAAAACAAACGCTGTTGCGCCTTTTTAATTAGGGACAGTGTATTTAAAGACCATGTCAAATCTGCCGCAACCTGGATACCCAGAAATTTAAAAGACTCAACTATATCAACATCCTGGTTGTTAATAGACACTGGCAATTTCTGCTCTAAACATCTCCTACGAAAATCAATTACCAGTTCTTTTGTCTTGTCACCATTTAGGAGCAAGTGATTATCACCACTCCAAGAAACCAAATTTTTGATCTCTTTCCTATAATGGGACTCATCATTCCTGCTAATTAACCCAATGACTGCAATATCATCAGCAAATTTGATGATTTTCACAGAATCAGAAGTCGACATGCAGTCGTGGGTAAATAGCGAGTATAATAGGGGGCTGAGAACACAACCCTGGGGAACACCAGTCTTAATCAACACTTCCCCCGACACAGCAACTCCAATTCTAACTACTTGTGGTCTATCAGTTAAAAAGTTTAAAACCCAGTTACAAATAGACCCACTTAACCCCAAGTCAAACAACTTAGATGTTAGTGAGATGGGAATAACCGTATTAAAAGCAGAACTAAAATCAACAAAGAGTATCCGAACATAAGAATCCCTCACTTCCAAATGAGCTAAAATAGAGTGAAGTGCTGTAAGTACCGCATCATCAGTGCAACGATTTTTCCTATATGCAAACTGAAAAGGATCAAAATCTACTGGGAAAAAAGATTGAATATGTCCTAATACCAGCCTTTCAAAGCATTTCATTATCAATGAATTAGTGCAATTGGGCGATAATCATTAAGGCATTTTACTACCCCCTTTTTTGGAACTGGAACAATATTTGCCTTCTTAAAACATCTTGGCACTACACAATTAAAAAGGGACAAATTAAATAAGACCGTTAATATCCAACTTAACTGGTCTGCACACCCCTTGAGGACTTTACCGCTAATCCCATCCGGGCCGGCTGATTTACACAAATCAACCCGACGTAGACATTTAATCACATCATACTCCTCCAACATAAGAGGAGACTCCCCCACCCGGGGAATTTGGGGCGTAACAGAAAAACTATTCTCTTGATCAAACCTAGAGTAGAACAGGTTCAAATCTTCAGCTAATAGATTATTGTCATTGCTAATCACCTCCTTTTTTATTTTACAACCAGTAATATCCTGGATCATCTGCCACAGGCTTCTCGGATTCCTGTTATCATGACTTCTAGCTTCAATCTTTGCGGAGTAACTAATTTTAGCCCTCCTAATACCTTTCTGCAATTCACACCTGGAAGATTTCAACATTTCTAAATCACCAGATTTAAACGCTCTATCACGAGCCTTGAGTAGAGATCGAACTTCCCCGTTCAACCAAGGCTTCACGTTGGGAAATATTTTAATACTCTTTGTTACTGTAACACTATCCGTACAGCAACCGATGTAACCTAATATCAATGATGCTAGAGAGTCAATATCTATATCGCCATTTACCCTACTCTCATCAATAAACAAATCCCAGTTTGTGAATTCCAACATATCCTGTAATCTAGTCAGTGCGTCCTCCGGCCATATAGTTACCAGACGTCTGACCGGTCGCACTCTCCTAACTAATGACCTGTAAACAGGTATGAGAAACAGGGACATATGATCGGATCTGCCAATATGGGGGCAAACAACAGTTTCATAAGCTGACTTGAGGTTTGTATACACCTGGTCCAAGGTACGCATGCCCCTAGTTGGAGCCGATACATTTTTATATAACTTAGGCAATACTTTCCTCAGGTCAGCTTGATTGAAATCACCTGCTATAATGAAAACTGCCTCAACATACACAGATTGTAATTTTGCAATTTCCTCGTAAAGAATTCCCAGGGCAATTGTCACATTAGCCTGAGGGGGAATATAAACGGCAATGATAATTGCCACCGAAACTTCTCTGGGCAAATAAAAGGGTCTACATTTGACAGACAGATATTCAATATCCACTGAGCAATGATTACCAATACAGATAGCATCAATACACCAGGTACGCAGGACATACATAGTACATAGTGGTACATAGTATAGAACATGTTGTGTAATGGTACATAGTATAGAATGTGGTGTAGAGCTGTATAATGGTACATAGTATAGAATGTGGTATAGAGCTGTATAGTGGTACATAGTATAGAATGTGGTACAGAGCTGTATAGTGGTACATGGCATAGAATATGGGGTAAAGCTGTTAAGTGGTATATAGTACAGAATATGGTGTAAAGTGGTACATAGTCTAGAATATGTTGTATAGTGGTATATAGTATAGAATATGGTGTATAGTGGTACATAGTATAGAATATGGTGTATAGTGGTACATAGTATAGAATGTTGCTTATAGTGGTACATAGTATAGAAAATGGTGTATAGTGGTATATAGTATAGAACATGGTGTAGTGCTGAATATTGGTACATAGTATAAAATATGGTGTAGAGCTGTATAGTGGTACATAGTATAGAATGTGGTGTATAGTGTTATATAGTATAGAATATGGTTTATAGTGGAACATGGTATAGAATGTGGTGTATAGTAGTATATAGTATAGAATATGGTGTAGAGCTGTACAGTGGTACATAGTATAGAATGTGGTGCAGAGCTGTATAGTGGTACATGGCATAGAATATGGGGTAGAGCTGTATAGTGGTATATAGTATAGAATATGGTGTAAAGTGGTACATAGTCTAGAATATGTTGTATAGAGGTACATAGTATAGAATATTGTGTATAGAGGTACATAGTATAGAATATGGTGTATAGTGGTACATAGTATAGAATGTGATGTAGAGCTGTATAGTGGTACATAGTATAGAATATGATGTATAGTGGTACATAGTATAGAATGTGGTGTAGAGCTGTATAATGGTTCATAGTGTAGAATTTGGTATAGAGCTGTATAGTGGTACATAGTATAGAATATGGTGTAGAGCTGTATAGTGGTACATAGTATAGAAAATGGTGTATAGTGGTACATAGTATAGAATGTGGTGTATAGTGGTACATAGTATAGAATGTGGTGTATAGTGGTACATAGTATGAAATATGGTGTATAGAGGTACATAGTATAGAATATGGTGTATAGTGTTACATAGTCTAGAATATGGTGTATAGTGGTACACAGAATATGATGTATAGCAGTACATAGTATAGAATGTGGTGTAGAGCTGAATAGTGGTACATAGTATAGAATATGGTGTATAGTGGTACATAGTATAGAATATGGTGTAGAGCTGTATTGTGGTACATAGTATAGAATGTGTTGTATAGTGCTACATACTATAGAATATGGTGTATAGAGGTATTTAGTATAGAATGTGGTCGATAGTAGTATATAGTATAGAATGTGTTGTAGAGCTTTATAGTGGTACATAGCATAGAATATAGTGTAGAGGTTTACAGTGGTACATAGTATAGAATATGGTGTATAGTGGTAAATAGTATAGAATATGGTGTAGAGCTGTATAGTTGTTCATAGTATAGAATATGGTGTATAGTGGTATATACATAGTATAGAATATGGGGTAGAGCTGTATAGTTGTATATCATATAGAATATGGTGTATAGTTGTACATTGTATAGAATATGGTTAATATTGGTATATAGTATAGAATATGGTGTATAGAGGTAAATAGTATAGAATATGGTGTATAGTGGTACATAGTATAGAATGTGGTGTATAGTGGTATATAGTATAGAATGTGGTGTAGAGCTGTATAGTGGTACATCACATAGAATATGGTGTATAGTGGTACATAGTATAGAATATGGTGTAGAGAGGAACATAGTATAGAATATGGGGTATAGTGGTACATAGTATAGAATGCAGTGTATAGTGGTACATAGTGGTACATAGTATTGAATGTGGTGTAGTGGTACATAGTATAGAATGTGGTGTATAGTGGTGTATGGTGTAGAGCTGTATAGTGGTACATAGTATAGAATGTGGTGTATAGCAGTACACAGTATAGAATACGGTGTAGAGCTGTATAGTAGTACATAGAATATAATATGGTGTGTGGAGAGGTACATAGTATAGAATGTGTTGTAGAGCTGTATAGTGGTACATAGTATAGAATATGGTGTATAGTGGTACATAGTATAGAATATGGTGTATAGAGGAACATAGTATAGAATGTGGTGTAGAGATGTATAGTGGTACATAGTGTAGAATATGGTGTATTGTGGTACATTGTATAGAATATGGTGTATAGTGGTACATAGTATAGAATATGGTGTATAGAGGAACATAGTATAGAATATGGTGCATAGTGTTACATTGTATAGAATGTGTTGTATAGTGGTACATAGTATAAAATATGGTGTATAGCGGTATATAGTATAGAATATGGTATATAGTGGTAAACAGTATAGGATATGGTGTATTGTGGTACATAGTATAGAATATGGTGTATAGTGGTACACAGTATAGAATATGGTGTATAGAGGTACATAGTATAGAATATAGTGTATAGTAGTACATAGTATAGAATATGGTGTATAGTGCTACATAGTATAGAATGTGGTGTGTAGTGGTACATAGTATAAATTATGGTGTATAGAGGTACATAGTTTAGAATATGGTGTATAGTGGTACATAGTCTAGAATGTGGTGTATAGTGGTACATAGAATATGGTGTATAGTGGTACACAGTATAGAATGTGGTGTAGAGCTGTATAGTGGTACATAGTATAGAATATGGTGTATAGTGGTACATAGTATAGAATGTGGTGTAGAGCTGTATAATGGTACATAGTATAGAATGTTGTGTATAGTGGTACATAGTATAGAATGTGATTTAGAGCTGTATAATGGTACATAGTATAGAATATGGTGTATAGTGGTACAAAGTCTAGAATGTTGTGTATAGTGGTACATAGTATAGAATATGGTGTACAGTGGTACATAGTATATATTGTGGTGTAGAGCTGTATAATAGTACATAGTAGAGAATGTGCTGTATAGTGTTACATTTTATAGAATATGGTGTATAGCGGTACATAGTATAGAATGTGGTGAATAGTAGTATATAGTATAGAATATGGTGTAGAGCTGTATAGTGGTACATAGTATAGAATGTGGTATACAGCTGTATAGTGGTACATAGTATAGAATATGGTGTAGAGGTTAATTGTGGTACATAGTATGGAATATGGTGTATAGTGGTATATAGTATAGAATATGGTGTAGAGCTATATAGTGGTTCATAGTATAGAAAATGGTGTATAGTAGTACATAGTATAGAATATGGGGTGAGCTATATAGTTGTTTATAGTATAGAATATGGTTTATAGTGGTACATAGTTTAGAATATGGTGTATAGTGGTATATAGTATAGAATATGGTGTATAGAGGTACATAGTATAGAATATGGTGTATAGATGTACATAGTATAGAATATGGTGTTTAGTGGTACATAGTCTAGAATATGGTGTAGAGCTGTATAGTGGTACATAGAATAGAATATGGTGTAGAGCTGTAGAGTGGTACATAGTATACAATAGGGTGTATAGTGGAATATAGTATAGAATATGGTGTATAGCTGTACAGTGGTGCATAGTATAGAGTATTGTGTACAGTGATACATAGCATAGAATATGGTGTAGAGATGTATAGTGGTACATAGTATAGAATGTGGTGTAGAGCTGTATAGTGGTACATAGTATAGAATATGTTGTGTAGAGGGACATAGTATAGAATGTGTAGTAGAGCTGTATAGTGGTACATAGTATAGAATATGGTGTATAGTTGTACATAGTATAGAATATGGTTTATACAGAAACATAGTATAGAATGTGGTGTAGAGATGTATAGTGGTACATAGTATAGAATATGGTGTATTGTGGTACATTGTATAGAATATGGTGTTATAGTGGTACATAGTATAGAATATGTGTATAGTGCTACATAGTATAGAATGTGTTGTATATTGGTACATAGTATAGAATATGGTGTATAGTGGTAAATAGTATAGAATATGGTGTAGAGCTGTATAGTTGTTCATAGTATAGAATATGGTGTATAGTGGTATATACATAGTATAGAATATGGGGTAGAGCTGTATAGTTGTATATCATATAGAATATGGTGTATAGTTGTACATTGTATAGAATATGGTTAATAGTGGTATATAGTATAGAATATGGTGTATAGAGGTAAATAGTATAGAGTATGGTGTATAGTGGTACATAGTATAGAATGTGGTGAAGAGCTGTATAATGGTATATAGTATAGGATGTGGTGTATAGTGGTATATAGTATAGAATATGGTGTAGAGAGGTACATAGTATAGAATATGGTGTATAGAGGTACATAGTCTAGAATGTGGTGTATAGTGGTATATAGTATAGAATGTGGTGTAGAGCTGTATAGGTGGTACATCGCATAGAATATGGTGTATAGTGGTACAAAGTATAGAATATGGTGTATAGAGGAACATAGTATAGAATATGGGGTATAGTGGTACATAGTATAGAATGCAGTGTATAGTGGTACATAGTGGTACATAGTATAGAATGTGGTGTAGTGGTACATGGTATAGAATGTGGAGTATAGTGGTGTATGGTGTAGAGCTGTATAGTGGTACATAGTATAGAATATGGTGTATAGTGGTACATAGTATAGAATATGGTATATAGTGGTACATAGTCTAGAATATGGTTGTAGAGCTGTATAGTGGTACATAGAATAGAATATGGTCTAGAGCTGTATAGTGGTACATAGTATACAATAGTGTGTATAGTGGTATATAGTATAGAATATGGTGAATAGCTGTACAGTGGTGTATAGTATAGAGTATTGTGTATAGTGATACATAGCATAGAATACGGTGTAGAGATGTTAAGTGTACGTAGTATAGGAATATGGTGTTATAGTGCTACATAGTATAGAATATGGTGTATAGTGGCATATAGTACAGAATGTGGAGTAGAGCTGTATAGTGGTACATAGTATAGAATATGGTGTATAGTGGTACATAGTATAGAATATGGTGTATAGTGGTACATAGTATAGAATGTGGTGTAAAGTGGTACATAGTATAGAATATGGTGTATAGTGGTATATAATATAGAATAAGATGTAGAGCTGTATTGTGGTACATAGTATAGAATAAGGTGTATAGTGGTACATAGTATAGAATATGGTGTATAGCACATAGTATAGAATAAGGTGTATAGTGGTACATGGTATAGAATATGGGGTAGAGCTGTATAGTGGTATATAGTATAGAATATGGTGTATAGTGGTACATAGTATAGAATATGGTGTATAGAGGTACATAGTATAGAAAAATGGTGTAAAGTGGTACATAGTATAGAATATGGTGTATACTTGGTACATAGTATATGGTGTATTGTGGTACATTGTATTGAATGTGGTGTAGAGCTGTATAGTGGTTCATAGTATAGAATATGGTGTATAGTGGTACATAGTATAGAATGTGATGAAGTGCTGTATAGTGGTACATAGTATAGAATATGTTGTATAGTGGAACATAGTATAGAATGTGGTGTAGCGCTGTATAATGGTATTTAGTATAAAATGTGGTATAGAGCTGTATAGTGGTATATAGTATAGAATGTGGTGTATAGTGATACATAGTATAGAATAAGGTGTATAGTGATATATAGTATAGAATGTCGTTTATAGTGGTACATAGTATAGAATATGGTGTATAGTATTATATAGTATAGAACATGGTGTAGAGCTGAATATTGGTATATAGTATAAAATATGGTGTATAAAGGTACATAGTATAGAATATGGTGAATTGTAGTACATAGTCTAGAATGTGGAGTATAGTGGTATATAGTATAGAATGTGGTGTAGAGCTATATAGTGGTACATCGTATAGAATATGGTGTATAGTGGAACATAGTATAGAATATGGTGTATAGAGGTACATAGTATAGAATATGGGGTATAGTGGTACATAGTATAGAATGTGGTGTATAGTGGTACATAGTTGTACATAGTATAGAATGTGGTGTAGTGGTACATATGTAGAATGTGGTGTATAGTGGTGTATGGTGTAGAGCTGTATTGTGGTACATTGTATAGAATGTGGTGTATAGTAGTACATAGTATAGAATATGGTGTAGAGCTGTAATAGTGGTACATAGTATAGAATGTGGTGTAGAGCTGTATAGTGGTACATAGTATAGAATATGGTGTGCAGAGGTACATAGTATAGAATGTGTTGTAGAGCTGTATAGTGGTACATAGTATAGAATATGGTGTAGTGGTACATAGTATAGAATATGGTGTAGTGTTGTATAGTGGGACATAGTATAGTATAGGATGTGGTGTATAGTGGTATATAGTATAGAATATGGTGTATAGTGGTATATAGTATAGAATATGGTGTATAGAGGTACATAGTCTAGAATGTGGTGTATAGTGGTATATAGTATAGAATGTGGTGTAGAGCTGTATAGTGGTACATCGCATAGAATATGGTGTATAGTGGTACAAAGTATAGAATATGGTGTATAGAGGAACATAGTATAGAATATGGGGTATAGTGGTACATAGTATAGAATGCAGTGTATAGGTGGTACATAGTGGTACATAGTATAGAATGTGGTGTAGTGGTACATGGTATAGAATGTGGTGTATAGTGGTGTATGGTGTAGAGCTGTATAGTGGTACATAGTATAGAATATGGTGTATAGTGGTACATAGTATAGAATATGGTATATAGTGGTACATAGTCTAGAATATGGTGTAGAGCTGTATAGTTGGTACATAGAATAGAATATGGTCTAGAGCTGTATAGTGGTACATAGTATACAATAGCGTGTATAGTGGTATATAGTATAGAATATGGTGAATAGCTGTACAGTGGTGTATAGTATAGAGTATTGTGTATAGTGATACATAGCATAGAATACGGTGTAGAGATGTTAAGTGGTACGTAGTATAGAATATGGTGTATAGTGCTACATAGTATAGAATATGGTGTATAGTGGCATATAGTACAGAATGTGGAGTAGAGCTGTATAGTGGTACATAGTATAGAATATGGTGTATAGTGGTACATAGTATAGAATATGGTGTATAGTGGTACATAGTATAGAATGTGGTGTAAAGTGGTACATAGTATAGAATATGGTGTATAGTGGTATATAATATAGAATAAGATGTAGAGCTGTATTGTGGTACATAGTATAGAATAAGGTGTATAGTGGTACATAGTATAGAATATGGTGTATAGCACATAGTATAGAATAAGGTGTATAGTGGTACATGGTATAGAATATGGGGTAGAGCTGTATAGTGGTATATAGTATAGAATATGGTGTATAGTGGTACATAGTATAGAATATGGTGTATAGAGGTACATAGTATAGAAAATGGTGTAAAGTGGTACATAGTATAGAATATGGTGTATACTTGGTACATAGTATATGGTGTATTGTGGTACATTGTATTGAATGTGGTGTAGAGCTGTATAGTGGTTCATAGTATAGAATATGGTGTATAGTGGTACATAGTATAGAATGTGATGAAGTGCTGTATAGTGGTACATAGTATAGAATATGTTGTATAGTGGAACATAGTATAGAATGTGGTGTAGCGCTGTATAATGGTATTTAGTATAAAATGTGGTATAGAGCTGTATAGTGGTATATAGTATAGAATGTGGTGTATAGTGATACATAGTATAGAATAAGGTGTATAGTGATATATAGTATAGAATGTCGTTTATAGTGGTACATAGTATAGAATATGGTGTATAGTATTATATAGTATAGAACATGGTGTAGAGCTGATATTGGTATATAGTATAAAATATGGTGTATAAAAGGTACATAGTATAGAATATGGTGAATTGTAGTACATAGTCTAGAATGTGGAGTATAGTGGTATATAGTATAGAATGTGGTGTAGAGCTATATAGTGGTACATCGTATAGGAATATGGTGTATAGTGGAACATAGTATAGAATATGGTGTATAGAGGTACATAGTATAGAATATGGGGGTATAGTGGTACATAGTATAGAATGTGGTGTATAGTGGTACATAGTGGTACATAGTATAGAATGTGGTGTAGTGGTACATATGTAGAATGTGGTGTATAGTGGTGTATGGTGTAGAGCTGTATTGTGGTACATTGTATAGAATGTGGTGTATAGTAGTACATAGTATAGAATACGGTGTAGAGCTGTATAGTGGTACATAGTATAGAATGTGGTGTAGAGCTGTATAGTGGTACATAGTATAGAATATGGTGTGCAGAGGTACATAGTATAGAATGTGTTGTAGAGCTGTATAGTGGTACATAGTATAGAATATGGTGTAGTGGTACATAGTATAGAATATGGTGTAGTGTTGTATAGTGGGACATAGTATAGAATATGGTTGTAGAGCTGTATTGTGGTACATAGTATAGAATATGGTGTATAGTGGTATATAGTATAGTATATGGCTCTATAGAGGTACATAGTATAAAATATGGTGTATAGTGGAACATAGTAAGGAATACGGTGTATAGTGGTACATAGTATAGAATATGGTGTATTGTGGTACATTGTATAGAATATTGGTGTATAGAGGTACAAAGTATAGAATATGGTGTATAGTGGTACATAGTATAGAATGTGGTATAGTGGTACATAATATAGAATGTGGTGTATAGTTGTATATGGTTTAGAGCTGTATAGTGGTACATAGTATAGAATGTGGTGTATAGTAGTACATAGTATAGAATACGGTGTAGAGCTGTATAGTGGTACATAGTATAGAATGTGGTGTAGAGCTGTAT